>JAPZAG010000786.1:0-52142 GCA_027475135.1 Bactrocera correcta | reverse complement strand
AACTAATGATTCTAAGCATTTCGATATCGATTGCTAAATGTGTTAATAAAAGAAAATCGACTTTATACCCATATATAAGATTACGTTATTCTTCTAAATGCACTGCCGTTATGCCGTTAAGGTTTTTGTAGACTTCAGTGAGATAAAGAAGGTTAATTAACTTAAATATGCTAAACTACTGATTTGAAGCATTTCGATATCGACTGCTCAATGTGTATATACAAGAAAATCGACTTCATACCTAAGCATATGATAACAGAATTCTTCTAAGTGCACTGCCGTTATGCCACCATGGCTCTATGTAAACTTCAGTTCGTTAAAAAAGTTTTATTAACTTAAATATGTTAAACTAATGATTTGAAACATTTCGATATTAATTGCTAAATGTGTGTATACAACAAAATCGACTTTATACTTAAATATGAGAATACGGAGTTCTTCTAAATGCACTGCCGTCATGCCGATAAGGCTTTATGTAAACTTCAGTATGATAAAGTACGCTAATTAACTTAGATATGTTAAACTAATGATTTGAAGCATTTCGATATCGATTGCTTAATGCATATATACAAGAAAATCGACTTTATAACAAAATATAAGATTACGGAATTCTTCTAAATCCACTGCCGTTCTACCGTAATGGTTTTATGTAAACTTCAGTTCCTTAAAGAAGGTTTATTAACTCAAATATGTGAAACTAATGATTTGAAGCATTTCGATATCGATTGCTAAATGTGTATATATAACAAAAGCGATTTTATACCTAAATATAACATAACGGAATTCTAAATGCACTGCCGTTCTGCCGTAATGGCTTTAGTAAGATTAAGAAAGTTAATTTACTTAAATATGTTAAACTAATGATTTGAAGCATTTCGATATCGATTGCTAAATGTGTATATACAAGAAAATCGATTTTATACCTAAATATAAGATTACGGAATTCTTCTAAATGCACTGCCGTTATGCCGTTAAGGCTTTATGTAGACTTCAGTAAGATAAAGAGGGTTAATTAACTTAAATATGATAAACTAATGATTTGAAGCATTTCGGTATCGATTTCTGAATGTGTATATACAAGAAAATCGACTTTATACCTAAACATAAGATTACGAAATTCTTCCAAATTACTGTCGTTTTGCCGCCATGGCTTTATATCACCTTCAATACGTTAAAGATGGTTAATTAACTAAAATATGTTAAACTAATGATTTGAAGCATTTCGATATCGATTGCTAAATATGTAAATACAAGAAAATCGACTTTATACATAAATATAAGATTACGGAATTCATCGAAATACACTGCCGTTATGGCTTTATATAAACTTCTTCTTCTTCTTTACTGGCGTAGACACCGCTTATGCGATTATAGCCGAGTCAACAACAGCGCGCCAGTCGTTTCTTCTCTTCGCTACTTGGCGCCAATTGGATATTCCAAGCGAAGCCAGGTCCCTCTCCACTTGGTCCTTCCAACGGAACGGAGGTCTTCCTTTTCCTCTGCTTCCCGCGGCGGGTACTGCGTCGAATACTTTCAGAGCTGGAGCGTTTTCATCCATCCGGACAACATGACCTAGCCAGCGTAGCTGCTGTCTTTTAATTCGCTGAACTATGTCAATGTCGTCGTATATCTCGTACAGCTCATCGTTCCATCGAATGCGATATTCGCCGTGGCCAACGCGCAAAGGACCATAAATCTTTCGCAGAACTTTTCTCTCGAAAACTCGCAACGTCGACTCATCAGTTGTTGTCATCGTCCAAGCCTCTGCACCATATAGCAGGACGGGAATAATGAGCGACTTATAGAGTTTGGTTTTTGTTCGTCGAGAGAGGACTTTACTTTTCAATTGCCAACTCAGTCCGAAGTAGCACCTGTTGGCAAGAGTAATCCTGCGTTGGATTTCCAGGCTGACATTGTTGGTGGTGTTAATGCTGGTTCCTAAATAGACGAAATTATCTACAACTTCAAAGTGATGACTGTCAACAGTGACGTGGGAGCCAAGTCGCGAGTGCGACGACTGTTTGTTTATATAAACTTCAGTACGTTAAAAAAGGTTGTTTAACGTAAATATGTTAAAATAATTATTAGAAGCATCTCGATAACGATTCCCAAATGTGTAAATGCATGAAAATAGACTTTAACCTAAATATAAGATTACGGAATTCTTCTACATGCACTGCCGTTATGCCGCCATGGCTTTATGCCAACTTCAGTTCGTTAAAGAGGTTTTATTAACTTAAATATGTGAAACTAATGATTTGAAGCATTTCGATATCGATTGCTAAATGCATATATACAAGAAAATCGATTTTATACCTAAATATAAGATTACGGAATTCTTCCAAATTACTGTCGTTATGCCGCCATGGCTTTATATCACCTTCAATAGGTTAAAGATGGTTAATTAACTAAAATAAGTAAAACTAATGATTTGAAGCATTTCGATATCGATTGCTAAATATGTAAATACAAGAAAATCGAATTTATACATAAATATAAGATTACGTAATTCATCGAAATACACTGCCGTTATGGCTTTATATAAACTTCAGTACGTAAAAAAAGGTTGTTTAACTTAAATATGTTAAAGTAATTATTTGAAGCATCTCGATATCGATTCCCAAATGTGTAAATACATGAAAATAGACTTTAACCTAAATATAAGATTACGGAATTCTTCTACATGCACTGCCATTATGCCGCCGTGGCTTTATGCCAACTTCAGTTCGTTAAAGATGGTTTATTAACTTTAATATGTTAAACTAATGATTTGAAGCATTTTGATTGCTAAATGTGTATATACAAGAAAATCGACTTTATACCTAAACATAAGATTACGGAACTCTTCTAAATGCACTGCCGTTATGCCGTTATGGCTTTATGTTAACTTCTGTTCGTTAAAGAAGGTTTATTAACTTAACTATGTTAAACTAATGATTTGAAAATTTTCGAAATCGATCGCTAAATGCATATATACAAGAAAATCGACTTTATACCTAAATATAAGATTACGGAATTCTTCCAAATGTACTGTCGTTATGCCGCCATGGCTTTCTATATACTTCAATACGTTAAAAAAGATTAATTAACTTAAATATGTTAAACTAAGGATTTGAAGCATTTCGATATCGATTGCAAATTGTGCATATACAAAAAAATCGAATTTATACCTGAATATAAGATTACGGAATTCTTCTACATGCTCTGCCGTTATGCCGCCATGGCTTTGTGTTAACTTCAGTGCGCTAAAGTAGGTTTGTTAACTTAAATATGTTAAACTAATGATTTGAAGCATTTCGATATCGATTGCTAAATGAGTATATACAAGAAAATCGACCTTATACCTAAATATAAGATTACGTAATTCTTCTAAATGCTTTGCTGTTATGCCGTTAAGGCGTTTGTAGACTTCAGTAAGATAAAGAGGGTTAATTAACTTAAATATGTTAAACTTATGATTTGAAGCATTTCGATATCGATTGCTAAATGTGCATATACAAAAAAATCGAATTTATACCCAAACATAAGATTACGGAATTCCTCTACATGCACTGCCGTTATGCCGCCACGGCTTTATGCCAACTTCCGTTCGTTAAAGAAGGTTAATTAACTTAAATATGTTAAACTAATGATTTGAAGATTTTCGATAACGATTGCTAAATGAGAAAATACAAGAAAATCGACTTTATACCTAAATATAAGATTACATAGTTCTTCTAAATGCACTGCCGTTATGCCGTTAAGGCTTTATGTAGACTTCAGTAATATAAAAGGGTGAATTAACTTAAATATGTTAAACTAATAATTTGAAACACTTCGATTTCGATTGCTAAATGTGTATATACAACAAAATCGACTTTATACCTAAATATAAGATTACGTAATTCTTCTAAATGCTTTGCTGTTATGCCGTTAAGGCGTTTGTAGACTTCAGTAAGATAAAGAGGGTTAATTAACTTAAATATGTTAACCTAATAATTTGAAGCATTTCGATATCGATTGTTAAATGTGTATATACAACAAAATCAACTTTATACCTAAATATAAGATAACGGAATTCTTCTACATGCACTGCCGTTATGCCGCCATGTCTTTATGCCAACTTCAGTTCGTTGAAGAAGGTTTATTAACTTAAATATGTTAAACTAATAAGTTGAAGTATTTCGATAACGATTGCTAAATGAGAAAATGCAAGAAAATCGACTTTATACCTAAATATAAGATTACGTAGTTCTTCTAAATGCACTGCCGTTATGCCGTTAAGGCTTTATGTAGACTTCAGTAATATAAAAGGGTGAATTAACTTAAATATGTTAAACTAATAATTTGAAACATTTCGATTTCGATTGCTAAATGTGTATATACAACAAAATCGACTTTATACCTAAATATAAGATTACGTAATTCTTCTAAATGCACTGCCGTTATGCCGTTAAGGTTTTTGTAGACTTCAGTGAGATAAAGAAGGTTAATTAACTTAAATATGCTAAACTACTGATTTGAAGCATTTCGATATCGATTGCTAAATGTGTATATACAAAAAAAGCGATTTTATACCTAAATATAAGATAACGGAATTCTAAATGCACTGCCGTTCTGCCGTAATGGCTTTAGTAAGATTAAGAAGGTTAATTTACTTAAATATGTTAAATTAATGATTTGAAGCATTTCGATATCGATTGCTAAATGTGTATATACAAGAAAATCGATTTTATACCTAAATATAAGATTACGGAATTCTTCTAAATGCACTGCCGTTCTACCGTAATGGTTTTATGTAAACTTCAGTTCGTTAAAGAAGGTTTATTAACTTAAATATGTGAAACTAAAGATTTGAAGCATTTCGATATCGATTGCTAAATGTGTATATACAAGAAAATCGACTTTATACATAAATATAACATTACGTAATTCTTGTAAATGCATTGCCGTTATGCCGTTAAGGCTTTATGCCAACTTCGGTTCGTTAAAGAGGTTTTATTAACTTAAATATGTGAAACTAATGATTTGAAACATTTCGATATCGATTTCTGAATGTGTATATACATGAAAATCGATTTTATACCTACATATAAGATTACGGAATTCTTCCAAATTACTGTCGTTATGCCGCCATGGCTTTATATTACCTTCCATACGTTAAAGATGGTTAATTAACTAAAATATGTTAAACAAATGATTTGAAGCAATTTGATATGGATGGCTAAATATGTATATATAAGAAAATCGACTTTATACCCAAATATAACATTAATAAATTCTTCTAAATGCACTGCCGTTATACCGTTAAGGCTTTATGTAGACTTCAGTAAGATAAAGAAGGTTAATTTACTTAAATATGCTAAACTAATGATTTGAAGCATTTCGATATCGATTGTTAAATGTGTATATTTAACAAAATCGACTTTATACCTAAATATAAAATTACGGAATTCTTCCAAATGCACTGCCTTTATACCGTTAAGGCTTTATGTAAACTTCAGTAAGGTAAAGAAGGTTAATTAACTTAAATACTTTGAACTAATGATTTGAACCATTTCGATATCGATTGCTAAATGAGTGTATACAAGAAAATCGACTTTATACCTAAATATAAGGTTAAGAAATTCTTCTAAATGCACTGCCGTCATACCGTTAAGGCTTTGTGTAAACTTCAGTACGATAAAGTACGCTAATTAACTTAGATATGTTAATCTAATGATTTGAAGCATTTCGATATCGATTGCTTAATGCATATATACAAGAAAATCGACTTTATACCTAAATATAAGACTACGGAATTCTTCCAAATGTACTGTCGTTATGCCGCCATGGCTTTATGTCAACTTCAATACGTTAAAGAAGGTTAATTAACTTAAATATGTTAAACTAATGATTTGAAGCATTTCGATATCGATTTCTAAATGTGCATATACAAAAAAATCGAATTTATACCTAAACATAAGATTACGGAATTCCTCTACATGCACTGCCGTTATGCCGCCATGGCTTTATGCCAACTTCCGTTCGTTAAAGAAGGTTAATTAACTTAAATATGTTAAACTAATGATTTGAAGATTTTCGAAATCGATTGCTAAATGCATATATACAAGAAAATCTTCTTTATACCTAAATATAAGATTACGGAATTCTTCCAAATGTACTGCCGTTATGCCGCCATGGCTTTATATCACCTTCAATACGTCAAAGAAGGTTAATTAGCTTAAATATGTTAAACTAATGATTTGAAGCATTTCGATATCGATATCCAAATGTGTATATACAAGAAAATCGACTTTATACCTAAATATAAGATTACGGAATTCTTCTAAATGCACTGTCGTTATGCCGCCATGGCTTTATGTTAACTTCAGTGCGTTAAAAAGCTTTATTAACTTAAATATGTTAAACTAATGATTTGAAGCATTTCCATATCGATTGCTAAATGTGCATATATAAGAAAATCGACTTTATACGTAATATAAGATAACGGATTTTTTCTAAATGCTCTACCGTTATGCCGTTATGGCTTTATGTTAACGTCAGTTCGTTTAAGAAAGTTTATTAGCTTAGATATGTTACACCAGTTATTTGAAGCATTTCGAATTCTTAATGCATATATACAAGAAAATCGAATTTCTACCTAAATATAAGATTACGGAACTCTTCCAAATGTACAGTCGTTATGCCGCCATGGCTTTATGTCAACTTCAATACGTTAAAGAAGGTTAATTAACTTAAATATGTTAAACTAATGATTTGAAGCATTTCAATATCGCTTGGTAAATGCGTATATACAAGAAAATCGAATTTATACCTAAACATAAGATTACGGTATTCTTTTACATGCACTGCCGTTATGCCGCTATGGCTTTATGTTAACTTCAGTGCGTTAAAGAAGCTTCATTAACTTAAATATGTTAAAATAATGATTTGGAGCATTTCGATATCGCTCGCTTACTGTGTATATACAAGAAAATCGACTTTATACCTAAACATAAGATAACGGAATTCTTCTAAATGCACTGCCGTTATGCCACCACGGTTTTATGTAAACTTCAGTTCGTTAAAAAAGGTTTATTAATTTAAATATGTTAAACTAATGATTTGAAGCATTTCGATATCGATTACTAAATGTGTATATAAAAGAAAATCGACTTTGTACCTAAATATAAGACTACGGAATTCTTCTAAATGCACTGCCGTCATGCCGATAAGGCTTTATGTAAACGCCCGTAAGAAAAAGTAGGCTAAATAACTTAAATACATATGTTAAACCAGTTATTTGAAGCATTTGAATATCGATTGCTAAATGTGCATATACAAAAAACTCGATTTTATACCTAAATATAAGAATACGGAATTCTTCTAAATTCACTGCCGTTCTACTGTAATGGCTTTATGTAAACTTTAGTAAGATAAAGAAGGTTAATTAACTTAAATATGTTAAACTAATGATATGAAGCATTTCGTTATCGATTGCTAAATGGGTATATACAAGAAAATCGAATTTATACCTAAATATAAGATTACGGAATTCTTCTAAATGCACTGCCGTTATGCCGTTAAGCCTTTATGTGGACTTCAGTGCGTTAAAGAAGCTTTATTAACTTACATATGTTAAACTTATGATTTGAAGATTTTCGAAATCGATTGCTTAATGCATATATACAATAAAATCGACTTTATACCTAAATATAAGTTTACGGAATTCTTCCAAATGCACTGACGTTATACCGTTATGGCTTTATGTTAACTTCAGTTAGTTAAAGAAGGTTTATTAACTTAAATATGTTAAACCAGTTATTTGAAGCATTTCGATATCGATTGCTTAATGCATATATACAAGAAAATTGACTTTATACCTAAATATAAGATTACGGAATTCTTCCGAATGTACTGTCGTTATGCCGCCATGGCTTTATATCAACTTCAATACGTTAAAAAGGGTTAATTAACTTAAATATGTTAAACTAATGATTTGAGGCATCTCGTTATCGACTGCTAAATGTGTATATACAAAAAAAGCGAATTTATAGCTAAATATAAGATTACGGAATTCTTCTACATGCACTGCCGTTATGTCGCCATGGCTTTGTGTTAACTTCAGTGCGTTAAAGTATGTTTGTTAACTTTAATATGTTAAACTAATGATTTGAACCATTTAGATATCGATTTCTAAATGAGTATATACAAGAAAATCGACTTTATACCTAAATATAAGATAACGTAATTCTTCTAAATGCACTGCCGTTATATCGTTAAGGATTTATGTAGACTTCAGTAAGCTAAAAAATGTTTATTAACTTAATATGTTAAACTAATGATTTGAAGCATTCCGATATCGATATCCAAATGTGTATATACAAGAAAATCGACTTTATACCTAAATATAAGATTACGGAATTCTTCTACATGCACTGCCGTTATGCCGTTATGGCTTTATGTTGACTTCTGTTCGTTAAAGTAGGTTTATTACCTCAAATATGTTAAACCAGTTATTTGAAGCATTTCGATATCGATTGCTAAATGCATATATACAAAAAAATCGATTTTATACCTAAATATAAGATTACGGAATTCTTCCAAATGTACTGTCGTTATGCCGCCAAGGCTTTATATCAACTTCAATATCTTATAGAACGATAATTAACTTAAATATGTTAAACTAATGATTGGAAGCATTTCGATATCGATTGCTAAATGTGTATATACAACAAAATCGACTTTACACCTAAATATAAGATTACGGAATTCATCGAAATAATCTGCCGTTATGCCGTTATGGATTTATATAAATTTTAGTACATTAAAGAAGGTTAATTTACTTTAATATGCTTCACTAATGATTTGAAGCATTTCGATATTGATTGCTAAGTGTGTATGTACAAGAAAATCGATTTTATACCTAAGTAAAAGATTACGGAATTCTCCCAAACATACTTCCGTTATGGCTTTATATCACCTTCATTACGCTAAAGAAGGTTAATTAACTTATATATGTTAAACTAATGATTTGAAGATTTTCGATATCGATTGCTAAATGTGTAAATACAAGAAAATCGACTATATACCTAAATATAAAATTACGGAATTCTTCTACATGCACTGTCGTTATGCCGCTATGGCTTTATATAACCTTCATTACGTTAAAGAAGGTTAATTAACTTAAATAATCTAAACCAGTTATTTGAAGCATTTTGATATCGATTGTTTAAACTAATGATTTGAAGCATTTAGATACCGATTTCTAAATGTGAATATACAAAAAAATCGAATTCATAGCTAAATATAAGACTACGGAATTCTTCTACATGCACTGCCGTTATGCCCCCATGGCTTTATGTAGACTTCAGTAAGCTAAAAAAAGTTTATTAACTTAAATATGTTAAACTAATGATTTGAAGCATTTCGATATCGATTGCTAAATGTGTATATACAAGAAAATCGAATTTATACCTAAATATAAGATTACGGAATTCTTCTAAATGCACTGCCGTTATGCCGTTAAGCCTTTATGTGGACTTCAGTGCGTTAAAGAAGCTTTATTAACTTACATATGTTAAACTTATGATTTGAAGATTTTCGAAATCGATTGCTTAATGCATATATACAATAAAATCGACTTTATACCTAAATATAAGTTTACGGAATTCTTCCAAATGCACTGACGTTATACCGTTATGGCTTTATGTTAACTTCAGTTAGTTAAAGAAGGTTTATTAACTTAAATATGTTAAACCAGTTATTTGAAGCATTTCGATATCGATTGCTTAATGCATATATACAAGAAAATTGACTTTATACCTAAATATAAGATTACGGAATTCTTCCGAATGTACTGTCGTTATGCCGCCATGGCTTTATATCAACTTCAATACGTTAAAAAGGGTTAATTAACTTAAATATGTTAAACTAATGATTTGAGGCATCTCGTTATCGACTGCTAAATGTGTATATACAAAAAAAGCGAATTTATAGCTAAATATAAGATTACGGAATTCTTCTACATGCACTGCCGTTATGCCGCCATGGCTTTGTGTTAACTTCAGTGCGTTAAAGTATGTTTGTTAACTTTAATATGTTAAACTAATGATTTGAACCATTTAGATATCGATTTCTAAATGAGTATATACAAGAAAATCGACTTTATACCTAAATATAAGATAACGTAATTCTTCTAAATGCACTGCCGTTATATCGTTAAGGATTTATGTAGACTTCAGTAAGCTAAAAAATGTTTATTAACTTAATATGTTAAACTAATGATTTGAAGCATTCCGATATCGATATCCAAATGTGTATATACAAGAAAATCGACTTTATACCTAAATATAAGATTACGGAATTCTTCTACATGCACTGCCGTTATGCCGTTATGGCTTTATGTTGACTTCTGTTCGTTAAAGTAGGTTTATTACCTCAAATATGTTAAACCAGTTATTTGAAGCATTTCGATATCGATTGCTAAATGCATATATACAAAAAAATCGATTTTATACCTAAATATAAGATTACGGAATTCTTCCAAATGTACTGTCGTTATGCCGCCAAGGCTTTATATCAACTTCAATATCTTATAGAACGATAATTAACTTAAATATGTTAAACTAATGATTGGAAGCATTTCGATATCGATTGCTAAATGTGTATATACAACAAAATCGACTTTACACCTAAATATAAGATTACGGAATTCATCGAAATAATCTGCCGTTATGCCGTTATGGATTTATATAAATTTTAGTACATTAAAGAAGGTTAATTTACTTTAATATGCTTCACTAATGATTTGAAGCATTTCGATATTGATTGCTAAGTGTGTATGTACAAGAAAATCGATTTTATACCTAAGTAAAAGATTACGGAATTCTCCCAAACATACTTCCGTTATGGCTTTATATCACCTTCATTACGCTAAAGAAGGTTAATTAACTTATATATGTTAAACTAATGATTTGAAGATTTTCGATATCGATTGCTAAATGTGTAAATACAAGAAAATCGACTATATACCTAAATATAAAATTACGGAATTCTTCTACATGCACTGTCGTTATGCCGCTATGGCTTTATATAACCTTCATTACGTTAAAGAAGGTTAATTTACTTAAATAATCTAAACCAGTTATTTGAAGCATTTTGATATCGATTGCAAAACGTGTATATACAAGAAAATCGACTTTATGCCTAAATATAAGATTACGGAATTTTTCCAAATGCAGTGCCGTTATGGCTTTATGTCAACTTCAGTTCGCTGAAGGAGGTTTATTAACTTAAATATGTTAAACCAGTTATCTGAAGCATTTCGATATCGATTGCGAAATGTATATATACAAGAAAATCGACTTTATACCTAAATATAACATAACGGAATTCTTCCACATGTACTGTCGTTATGCCGCCATGGCTTTATATCACTTTTAATACGTTAAAGAAGGCTAATTAACTAAAATATGTTAAACTAATGATTTGAAGCATTCCGGTATCGATATACAAATGTGTATATACAAGAAAATCGTTTTTATACCTAAATATAAGATCACGGAATTCTTCTACATGCACTGCCGTTATGCCGTTATGGCTTTATGTTAACTTCTGTTCGTTAAAGTAGGTTTATTACCTCAAATATGTTAAACCAGTTATTTGAAGCATTTCGATATCGATTGCTAAATGTGTATATACAAGAAAATCGAATTTATACCTAAATATAAGATAACGGAATTCTTCTAAATGCACTGCCGTTATGCCGCCATGGCTTTATGTAGACTTCAGTAAGCTAAAAAAAGTTTATTAACTTAAATATGTTAAACTAATGATTTGAAACATTTCGATATCGATTGCAAGATGTGTATATACAAGAAAATCGAATTTATGCCTAAATATAAGTTTACGGAATTCTTCCAAATGCACTGACGTTATACCGTTATGGCTTTATGTTAACTTCAGTTAGTTAAAAAAGGTTAATTAACTTAAATATGTAAAACAAATGATTTGAAGCATTTCGATACCGATTTCTAAATGCGAATATACAAAAAAATCGAATTCATAGCTAAATATAAGACTACGGAATTCTTCTACATGCACTACCGTTATGCCGCCATGGCTTTATGTAGACTTCAGTAAGCTAAAAAAAGTTTATTAACTTAAATATGTTACACTAATGATTTGAAGCATTTCGATATCGATTGCTAAATGTGTATATACAAGAAAATCGAATTTATACCTAAATATAAGATAACGGAATTCTTCTAAATGCACTGCCGTTATGCCGTTAAGCCTTTATGTGGACTTCAGTGCGTTAAAGAAGCTTTATTAACTTACATATGTTAAACTTATGATTTGAAGATTTTCGAAATCGATTGCTTAATGCATATATACAACAAAATCGACTTTATACCTAAATATAAGTTTACGGAATTCTTCCAAATGCACTGACGTTATACCGTTATGGCATTATGTTAACTTCAGTTAGTTAAAGAAGGTTTATTAACTTAAATATGTTAAACCAGTTATTTGAAGCATTTCGATATCGATTGCTTAATGCATATATACAAGAAAATTGACTTTATACCTAAATATAAGCTTACGGAATTCTTCCGAATGTACTGTCGTTATGCCGCCATGGCTTTATATCAACTTCAATACGTTAAAAAGGGTTAATTAACTTAAATATGTTAAACTAATGATTTGAGGCATCTCGATATCGACTGCTAAATGTGTATATACAAAAAAAGCGAATTTATACCTAAATATAAGATTACGGAATTCTTCTACATGCACTGCCGTTATGCCGCCATGGCTTTGTGTTAACTTCAGTGCGTTAAAGTATGTTTGTTAACTTTAATATGTTAAACTAATGATTTGAACCATTTAGATATCGATTTCTAAATGAGTATATACAAGAAAATCGACTTTATACCTAAATATAAGATAACGTAATTCTTCTAAATGCACTGCCGTTATACCGTTAAGGATTTATGTAGACTTCAGTAAGCTAAAAAATGTTTATTAACTTAATATGTTAAACTAATGATTTGAAGCATTCCGATATCGATATCCAAATGTGTATATACAAGAAAATCGACTTTATACCTAAATATAAGATTACGGAATTCTTCTACATGCACTGCCGTTATGCCGTTATGGCTTTATGTTGACTTCTGTTCGTTAAAGTAGGTTTATTACCTCAAATATGTTAAACCAGTTATTTGAAGCATTTCGATATCGATTGCTAAATGCATATATACAAAAAAATCGATTTTATACCTAAATATAAGATTACGGAATTCTTCCAAATGTACTGTCGTTATGCCGCCAAGGCTTTATATCAACTTCAATATCTTATAGAACGATAATTAACTTAAATATGTTAAACTAATGATTGGAAGCTTTTCGATATCGATTGCTAAATGTGTATATACAACAAAATCGACTTTACACCTAAATATAAGATTACGGAATTCATCGAAATAATCTGCCGTTATGCCGTTATGGATTTATATAAATTTTAGTACATTAAAGAAGGTTAATTTACTTAAATGTGCTTCACTAATGATTTGAAGCATTTCGATATTGATTGCTAAGTGTGTATGTACAAGAAAATCGATTTTATACCTAAGTAAAAGATTACGGAATTCTCCCAAACATACTTCCGTTATGGCTTTATATCACCTTCATTACGCTAAAGAAGGTTAATTAACTTATATATGTTAAACTAATGATTTGAAGCATTTCGATATCGATTGCTAAATATGTAAATACAAGAAAATCGAATTTATACATAAATATAAGATTACGGAATTTTTCCAAATGCAGTGCCGTTATGGCTTTATGTCAACTTCACTTCGCTGAAGGAGGTTTATTAACTTAAATATGTTAAACCAGTTATCTGAAGCATTTCGATATCGATTGCGAAATGTATATATACAAGAAAATCGACTTTATACCTAAATATAAGATAAGGGAAACTTCTTCCACATGTACTGCCGTTATGCCGCCATGGCTTTATATCACTTTTAATACGTTAAAGAAGGCAAATTTAAACCCTTAAAATATGTTAAACTAATGATTTGAAGCATTCCGGTATCGATATCCAAATGTGTATATACAAGAAAATCGTTTTTATACCTAAATATAAGATCACGGAATTCTTCTACATGCACTGCCGTTATGCCGTTATGGCTTTATGTTAACTTCTGTTCGTTAAAGTAGGTTTATTACCTCAAATATGTTAAACCAGTTATTTGAAGCATTTCGATATCGATTGCTAAATGCATATATACAAAAAAATCGACTTTATACCTAAATATAAGATTACGGAATTCTTTCAAATGTACTGTCGTTATGCCGCCATGGCTTTATATCACCTTTAATACGTTAAAGAAGGTTAATTAACTTAAATATGTTAAATAAATGCTTTGAAACATTTCGATATCGATTGCTAAATGTGTATATACAAGAAAATCGACTTTATACCCAAATTTAAGATTACGGAATTCTTCTAAATGCACTGTCGTTATGCCGCCATGGCTTTATGCCAACTTCAGTTCGTTAAAGAAGGTTAATTAACTGAAATATGTTAAGCTAATGATTTGAAACATTTCGATATCGATTGCAAGATGTGTATGTACAAGAAAATCGAATTTATGCCTAAATATAAGACTACGGAATTCTTCCAAATGCCCTGCCGTTATGGCTTTATGTCAACTTCAGTTCGCTAAAGGAGGTTTATTAACTTAAATATGTTAAACCAGTTATCTGAAGCATTTCGATATCGATTGCGAAATGTATGTATACAAGAAAATCGACTTTATACCTAAATATAAGATTACGGAATTTTTCCACATGTACTGTCGTTATGCGGACATGGCTTTATATCACCTTCAATACGCTAAAGAAGGTTAATTATTTTAAATATGTTAAACTAATGGTTTGAAGCATTTCGATATCGATTGCTAAATGTGTAAATACAAGAAAATCGACTTTATACCTAAATATAAAATTATAACATTACGAAATTCTTCTAAATGCACTGCCGGTATACCGTTAAGGCTTTACGCAGACTTCAGTGAGCTAAAGTAGGTTTGTTAACTTAAATATGTTAAACTTATGATTTGAAGCATTTCGATATCGATTGCTAAATGCATATATACAACAAAATCGACTTTATACCTAAATATAAGTTTACGGAATTCTTCCAAATGCACTGACGTTATACCGTTATGGCATTATGTTAACTTCAGTTAGTTAAAGAAGGTTTATTAACTTAAATATGTTAAACCAGTTATTTGAAGCATTTCGATATCGATTGCGAAATGTATGTATACAAGAAAATCGACTTTATACCTAAATATAAGATTACGGAATTTTTCCACATGTACTGTCGTTATGCGGACATGGCTTTATATCACCTTCAATACGCTAAAGAAGGTTAATTAACTTAAATATGTTAAACTAATGATTTGAGGCATCTCGATATCGACTGCTAAATGTGAATATACAAAAAAATCGAATTCATAGCTAAATATAAGACTACGGAATTCTTCTACATGCACTACCGTTATGCCGCCATGGCTTTATGTAGACTTCAGTAAGCTAAAAAAAGTTTATTAACTTAAATATATTAAACTAATGATTTGAAGCATTTCGATATCGATATCTTAATGTGTATATAAAGAAAATCTGCTTTATACCTAAATATAAGATTTCATCTACATGCACTGCCGTAATGCCGCCGTGGCTATATGCCAACTTCAGATCGTTAAAGAAGGTTTATTAACTTAAATATGTTAAGCTAATGAGTTGGAGCATCCCGAAATCGATAGCTAAATCTGTCCATACAACAAAATCGACCTTATACCTAAATATAAGATTACAGACTTCTTCCAAATGCACTGCCGTTATACCGTTGTGGCTTTATGTAAACTTCAGTAAGATAAAGAAGGTTAATTAACTTAAATATGTTAAACTAATGCTTGAAGCATTTCGCTATCGATTGCTAAAAGTGTATATACAAGAATATCGACTCTATGCCTAAATATAAGATTACGGAATTCTTCTCAATGCACTGCCGTTATTCCGCTATGGCTTTATATCAACTTCACTACGTTAAAGAAGGTTAATTAACTTAAATATGTTAAACTAATGATTTGAAGCATTTCGATATCGCTTGCTAAATGTGTATATACAAGAAATCCGATTTTATACCTAAATATAAGATAACGGAATTCTTCTAAATGCACTGCCGTTATGCCGTTAAGGCTTTATGTAGACTTCAGTAAGATAGAGAGGGTTAATTAACTTAAATATGTTAAACTAATAATTTGAAGCATTTCGATATCGCTTGCTAAATGTGTATTTACAAGAAAATCGATTTTGTACCTAGATATAAGATAACGGAATTCTTCTAAATGCACTGCCGTTATGCCGTTAAGGCTTTATGTAGACTTCAGTAAGATAGAGAGGGTTAATTAACTTAAATATGTTAAACTAATAATTTGAAGCATTTCGATATCGATTGCTAAATATGTAAATACAAGAATATCGACTTTATACCTAAATAGAAGATTACGGAATTCTTCTAAATGCACTGCAGTTATACCGTTAAGGCTTTGTAAAAATTTCAGTACGTTAAAGAAGGTTAATTTACTTAAATATGCTAAACTAATGATTTGAAGCATTTCGATATCGATTGCTAAATGTGTATGTACAAGAAAATCGATGCCGTTATGGCGTTATGTAAACTTCGGTAAAATAAAGAAGGTTAATTAACTTAAATATGCTAAACCAGTTTTTTGAAGCATTTCGATATCGATTACTTAATGCGTATATACAAGAAAATCGACTTTATACCTAAATATAAGATTACGTTATTCTTCTAAATGCACTGCCGTTATGCCGTTAAGGCTTTTGTAGACTTCAGTAAGATAAAGAGATAACTTAAATACGAGGGCTGTCTGATAAATAACCGACCTCAACGTGAAGCTAGTGGCACCTCTGAAAACAAAGTTTCTACTTCAAATTGGCCATATTATAATAGCTACTCGCCAAAATTTCAGAAATTTATCTTGCGCAATTATCTGTTGACAGTCGTTTTTGTGAGTCTAATTCGGTGATTTCCCAAAAATGGAAAAAATTGAATATCGAGCTTGGAAGATGATGAACGTCCTGGGCGTCCAAAAGCTGTAACCATTAACGATAACATCGCTAAAGTTCATCAATTGGTATTAGACGACCGCCGGATTAAAGTTAAGGAAATAGCTGAGGTCATGAAGATGTCAAAAGGAACGTGTTTGTCACATATTAAACCAAGATTTGGGCATGAGAAATCTGTCCGCGCTTTGGGTGCCGCGTTTGCTTACGCTAGACCACAAACGTGCGCGCATAAAACATTTCCAGCGCACCTAAAGCTGTGTATTCGGCTGGGAAAGTGATGGCGAGTGTTTTTTGGGACAGCCATGGAATTATATTTATCGGCTATCTTAAAAAGGGAAAAACTATAACAGGAGCATACTATGCATCATTATTGGACAAGCTAAAGGAAGAAATTTCGAAAAAGCGGCCACATTTGCCAAAAAGAGAAAATCTTGTTCCACCAAGACAACGCACCATCTCACACCTCAACAGTCGCCATGGCGAAAATCCACGAATTGCGGATCGAACTGCTTGACCATCCACCTTATTCACCGGATCTAGAACCAAGCGACCTTTTTTTGTTTCCTCAATTTAAAACTGCGCTCGCCGGTCAGAGATTTTCGTCAAACGAGAAGGCAATCTCTTTCGTGAACTCGTATTTTGCAGACAAAGACGCCAAGTACTATTTGAAAGGGTTGCAGAGATGGGAGCATCGCTGGAAGAAGTGTGTGGAGTTAGAAGGAGACTATGTAGAAAAATAAAAAAAAAATTTGAAAAAGTCGCGTGCATGATGGTTACGTCGGTTATTTAGCAGAGAGCCCTCGTATGTTAAAGTAATGATTTGAATCATTTCGATATCAATTGCTTAATGTGTATGTACAACAAAATCGACTTTATACCTAAACATAAGATAACGGAATTCATACAAATATACTGCCGTTATGGCTTTATGTAAACTTCAGTAAGATAAAGAAGGTTAATTAACTTAAATATGCTAAACCAGTTATTTGAAGCATTTCGATATCGATTGCAAAATGTGTATATACAAGAAAATCGACTTTATACCTAAATATAAGATTACGGAATTCTTCCAAATACACTGCCATAATGGCTTTATATCAACTTCAATACGTTCAAGAAGGTTAATTTACTTAAATATGTTAAACTAATGATTTGAAGAATTTCGATATCGACTGCTAAATGTGTAGATATAAGAAAATCGACTTTATACCTAAATACAAAATTATAACATTACGGAATTCTTCTAAATGCACTGCCGTTATACCGTTAAGGCTTTATGTAGACTTCAGTGCGTTAAAGAAGGTTTATTAACTTAAATATGTTAAACTAATGACTTGAAGCATTTCGATATGTTAGTTAACCTTCTTTATCTTACCGAAGTCTACAAAAGCCTTAACGGCATAACGGCAGTGCATTCAGAGAAATTCCGTTATCATATATTTAGGTATAAAGTCGATTTTCTTGTATATATGCATTAAGCAATCGATTTCGGAATGCTTCAAATAACTGGTGTAACATATCTAAGTTAATAAACCTTCTTTAACGAACTGAAGTTAACATAAAGCCATAACGGCATAACGGCAGTGCATTTAGAAGAATTCCGTTTAAACTTATATTTAGGTATAAAGTCGATTTTGTTGTATATACGCATTTAGCAATCGATATCGAAATGCTTCAAATCATTAGTTTAACATATTTAAGTTAATTAACTTTCTTTAACGTATTGAAGGTGATAAAAAGCCATGGCGGCATAACGACAGTACATTTGGAAGAATTCCGTAACCTTATATTTAGGTATAAAAAAGATTTTCTTGTATATATGCATATAGCAATCGATTTCGAAAATCTTCAAATCATTAGTTTAACATATTTAAGCTAATTAGCCCTCTTTATCTTTCTGAAGTCTACAAAAGCCTTAACGGCATAACGGCAGTGCATTCAGAGAAATTCCGTTATCATATATTTAGGTATAAAGTCGATTTTCTTGTATATATGCATTAAGCAATCGATTTCGGAATGCTTCAAATAACTGGTGTAACATATCTAAGTTAACAAACCTACTTTAACGCACTGAAGTTAACACAAAGCCATGGCGGCATAACGGCAGTGCATTTAGAAGAATTCCGTAATCTTTTATTTAGCTATAAATTCGATTCTTTTGTGTATACACATTTAGCAATCGATATCTAAATGCTTCAAATCATTAGTTTAACATATTTAAGTTAATTAACCTTTTTTAACGTATTGAAGTTGATATAAAGCCATGGCGGCATAACGACAGTACATTCGGAAGAATTCCGTAATCTTATATTTAGGTATAAAGTCAATTTTCTTGTATATATGCATTAAGCAATCGATATCGAAATGCTTCAAATAACTGGTTTAACATATTTAAGGTTATAAACCTTCTTTAACTAACTAAAAATAACATAATGCCATAACGGTATAACGGCAGTGCATTTGGAAGAATTCCGTAATCTTATATTTAGGTATAAAGTCGATTTTCTTGTATATATGCATTTAGCAATCGATACCGAAATGCTTCAAATCATTAGTTTAACATATTTAAGTTAAATAACCATCTTAATCTTGCTGAAGTCTACAAAAGCCTTAACGGCATAATGGCAGTGCATTAAGAAGAATTACGTAATCTTATATTTAGGTTTAAAGTCGATTTTCTTGTATATACACATGTAGCAATCGATATCGAAATGCTTCAAATCAGTAGTTTAACATATTTAAGTAAATAAAGCTTCTTTAACGCACTGAAGTTAACATAAAGCCATGGCGGCATAACGGCAGTGCATGTAGAAGAATTCCGATATCTTATATTTAGATATAAATTCGATTTTCTTGTATATACACATTTAGCAATCGATATCGAAATGCTTCAAATCATTAGTTTAACATATTTAAGTTAATAAAGCTTCTTTATCTTACTGAAGTTAACATAAACCCTAACGGCATAACGGCAGTGCATATAGAAGAATTCCGTAGTCTTATGTTTAGGTATAAATTCGATTTTCTTGTATATACACTTTTAAACAATCGATATCGAGATGCTTCAACCCATTAGTTTAACATATTTAAGTTAATAAACCTTCTTTAACGAACTGAAGTTGGCATAAAGCCCTGGCAGCATAACGATAGTGCATTTAGGAGAATTCCGTTATCTTATATTTAGGTGTAAAGTAGATTTTCTTGTATGTACATATTTAGCAATCGATATCGAAATGCTTTAAATCATAAGTTTAACATATTTAAGTAAATTAACCTCCTATAACTTATTGAAGTTGACTTAAAGCCATGGCGGCATAACAACAGTACATTCGGAAGAATTCCGTAATCTTATATTTAGGTATAAAGTCAATTTTCTTGTATATATGCATTAAGCAATCGATATCGAAATGCTTCAAATAACTGGTTTAACATATTTAAGTTAATAAACCTTCTTTAACTAACTAAAGTTAACTTAAAGCCATAACGGTATAACGTCAGTGCATTTGGAAGAATTCCGTAAACTTATATTTAGGTATAAAGTCGATTTGGTTGTATATAAGCATTTATCAATCGATTTAGAAAATCTTCAAATCATTAGTTTAACATAATTATGTTAATAAAGCTTCTTTAACGCACTGAAGTTAACATATAGCCATGGCGGCATAACGGCAGTGCATTTAGAAGAATTCCGTAAGCTTATATTTAGGTATAAAATCGATTTTGTTGTATATACACATTTAGCAATCGATATCGAAATGCTTCCAATCATTAGTTTAACATATTTAAGTTAATTAACCTTCTTTAACGAATTGAAGGTGATATAAAGCCATGGCGGCATAACGACAGTACATTTGAAAGAATTCCGTAAACTTATATTTAGGTATAAAGAAGATTTTCGTGTATATATGCATTTAGCAATCGATTTCGAAATGCTTCAAATAACTGGTTTAACATATTTAAGTTAATAAACCTTCTTTAACGAGCAGAAGTTAACATAAAGCCACAACGGCATAACGGCAGTGCATTTAGAAGAATTCGTAATCTTATATTTAGGTATAAAGTCGATTTTCTTGTATATACACATTTAGCAATCGATATCGAAATGCTTCAAATCATTAGTTTAACATATTTAAGTTAAATAACCATCTTGATCTTACTGAACTCTACAAAATCCTTAAAAGCATAATGGCAGTGCATTAAGAAGAATTACGTAATCTTATATTTAGGTATAAATTCGACTTTCTTGTATATACACATTTAGCAATCGATATCGAAATGCTTCAAATCATTAGTTTAACATATTTGAGTTAATTAACCTTCTTTAGCTTACTGAAGTTAACATAAAGCCCTAACGGCATAACGGCAGTGCATTTAGAAGAATTCCGTTATCATATATTTAGGTATAAAGTCGATTTTCTTGTACATACACATTTAGCAATCGATATCGAAATGATTCAAATCATTAGTTTAACATATTTAAGTTAATAAACTTTCTTTAACGAACTGAAGTTGACATAAAGCCATGGCGGCATAACGGCAGTGCATGTAGAAGAACTCCGTAATCTTATATTTAGGTATAAAGTCGATTTTCTTAAATGTACACAATATGCAATCGATATCGAAATGCTTCAAATCATTAGTTTAACATATTTTAGTTAATAAACTTTTTTTAGCTTACTTAAGTCTACATAAAGCCATGGCGGTATAACGGCAGTGCATTTAGAAGAATTCCGTAATGTTATAATTTTATATTTAGGTATAAAGTCGATTTTCTGGTATTTACACATTTAGTAATCGATATCAAAAATCTTCAAATCATTAGTTTAACATATTTAAGCTTATTAACCCTCTTTATCTTACTGAAGTCTACAAAAGCCTTAGCGGTATAACGGCAGTGCATTCAGAGAAATTCCGTTATCATATATTTAGGTATAAAGTCGATTTTCTTGTATATATGCATTAAGCAATCGATATCGAAATGCTTCAAATAACTGGTGTAACATATCTAAGTTATTAAACCTTCTTTAACGAACTGAAGTTAACATAAAGCCATAACGGCATAACGGCAGTGCATTTAGAAGAATTCCGTAAGCTTATATTTAGGTATAAAGTCGATTTTCTTGTACATACACATTTAGCAATCGATATCGAAATGCTTCAAATCATTAGTTTAACATATTTAAGTTAATTAGCCTTCTTTAAGGTATTGAAGGTGATAAAAAGCCATGGCGGCATAACGACAGTATATTTGGAAGAATTCCGTAACCTTATATTTAGGTATAAAAAAGATTTTCTTGTAAATTCTACAAAAGCCTTAACGGCATAACGCAGTGCATTCAGAGAAATTCAGTCATCATATATTAAGGTATTATGTCGATTTTCTTGTATATATGCATTAAGCAATCGATTTCGAAATGCTTCAAATAACTGGTATAACATATTTAAGTTAATAAACCTTCTTTAACGAACAGAAATTAACATAAAGCCATAACTGCATAACGGCAGTGCATTTAGAAGAACTCCGTAATCTTATATTTAGGTATAAAGTCGATTTTCTTGTATATGCACATTTAGCAATCGATATCGAAATGCCTCAAATCATTAGTTTAAAATATTTAAGCTAATTAACCCTCTTTATCTTACTGAAGTCTACAAACGCCTTAACGGCATAACGGCAAAGCATTTAGAAGAATTACGTAATCTTATATTTAGGTATAAAGTCGGTTTTCTTGTATATACTCATTTAGCAATCGATATCTAAATGCTTCAAATCATTAGTTTAACATATTAAAGTTAACAAACCTACTTTAACGCAATAAAGTTAACATAAAGCCATGGCGGCATAACGGCAGTGCATGTAGAAAAATTCCGTAATCTTATATTTAGCTATAAATTCGATTTTTTTGTATATACACATTTAGCAATCGATATCTAAATGCTTCAAATCATTAGTTTAACATATTTAAGTTAATTAACCCTTTTTAACGTATTGAAGTTGATATAAAGCCATGTCGGCATAACGACAGTTGTTGCGTCAAGCGACAGGATATATATGTATATTTAAACCTGAAATTAAAATTAAAAAAAATGAATCATAAAAAATTATAAAATAGTGAATTATTTAAATTATTGTGTACTTACCTTAATTATGCATTCATACTACTAATCTACTACTTACCTTAATACTTACCATAATCTATTACAATAGTGAACGAAAGTTGAAGATAATTATATTTACCCCTTTTTTTATACATATGAACATTACCACTAGTTTAAGCCGTTAGTTTAAGATTTAGGCTAAGCAACTAAATGAAATTAAATAAAGAAGTATTGTATCAAGAACCATCGAATCGACCGGACGCGTTATCATTTATTACCGCATTTAATTTTTGACAGGCAATTAGGCTTCATTTTATTCGCGCATTCCCAAGTTTTTATTATCGCTTCTCAAAAACGCTTGAGAATTTTCATGGCGCCCGAGCAGGGACTTAGTGCGTGAGCTAAGAAAATTTTAGTTGACTTTCGTTTTCGGTTTAATTAAACATTATCGTTTCTAATTGCCTGTCAATCGTCCGGTTTTCGGTCTTCGGTAAAGTGAAGTGAAACAAAGAAATAACAACATCACATACTTATATACAAAGAAAACACAAAGCAAAAACGTGTAGTGCAGTGGTACCAAAGTACATACAAAAAAAAAAAAAAATAAATAAATAAATAAAACATAAAAATTAAAGAAGTTTTTAAATAAAAAGATAGAAAAGAGTGAAAGTGTTAAACACAGTGGAAAATATATGTGCATATACGAAAAAAGGCTAAAGAAGAAAAATATATTTAAAAATATATACAGCCATATCTACTTACATATATGTATGTATACAACGTTAAAGTGGAGTGAAGTGACATGTACAGCGGCAAATCTTTAAAAAAGGAACATAGGAAGTGATAAAATAGAATACCTACATATGTATACATACATACATATATACGCGTATACGTGACGTGGAGAAGGTGCGGTACAGTGTGTTTCACGTTAATAACACAAAGTGATTTGAAATAGTCTCGGCTAAAAGTAAAAAAAAAAAAGAAAAATTAAAATTACATATACATTGTGTAAAAGTGCCGTATGACAGAAAAAACCGTGAAGTGCCGTTAAAAACTACCGCAACAAAATACCGTTTTTTGAGCCGTAAGAGTGGAGTACCACTATTAAATACTTACCGCTTCCAGTGCCGCTACCAAATCCCGTAACTATATAGTGCCGCCAAGTGTCCAATTTTGCTACGTCAACTCTATCACATCGCTGCTACCATCACTTGCTGCTGCATCAGCCGCTGCTACCATCAACGTCGCTGCCGTCGTGGGAATGAGCTGCCGCTGCATTCTCTGCAAAAGGGACGTAAGCGCCGGCAAACAGCCGACGCACCAGGTAACGAGTGCGGATTATTGAAAGTGGTGCAAACAAACGAAAATTCAAATAAACAACAAAAGTGCACACTTTCAGTTTTTGGCTCTCCCTTTTCACTTTATATTATATTGCCTTGTATTTATTATACAAACATATACATATATATATACATATCTTAATATATGCTCAGACATATACGAATTCAAGTGAATAAGGGATTTTGGGATTTTGCGGTAGCCCTTTATTTTGAAATAAAGGTGAACAATTTTTAATTGCAAAATTAAATTATCTCGTTTTTCGCAATTTTTTTCGATCCGCGAAAAATAAAAAACTATAACTAATGGTTTGTACAACCAATAAATTAAATAATTAAAAGCTGCGATTCACCACCCTCGGGGGGACCCTCCAGCTTATAACAATTTAAAATTCTCTGCGATTCACCACCCAAGGGACCCTCCAGAGAATTATAAAAAAAAAAAAAAAAATTAATCCAACAAAAAAAAAAAATTTTGAAAAAAATATAATACAAATATATTGAAACCGCGATTCACCACAGAAAGGGGGACCCTCCGGTTTATAATTATCGATCGTTTTTTCGCAATTTTTGTCGATTTTCGTTCGGACATTTTTCGATTAAATTACGTTTTTGTGCTATTGCTCATTTTGCGCATTTATCGGGTTGGCTTTCAATACTTGAGAATCGATATTATTTTTTCTTTTCGTTTTCGTCACCGATTCCAAATATATTTGTTGCCAACTTTTATTGCTATTAGTTTGGCTTTCGTATATTTGGGAATCAACATTTATTTTTCGTTTTCGTTATCGATTCTCAGTAAATCTGTTGCCAACCGTTATAGTCTTTTTTCGGAAATTTTATTTAAACAAGCAAAATGAGCAAGCCAAAACCAACTCTCGCAAGCCTGTCTCCAAGTAAGGAGTTGACGGACTTAAAATCGTTAAGACGTCAAAGAACGGTTGCGAAGAGTAGTATTTTGCGCATTAAAACGGGCCTTCTTGAAAAGACAATGTCTTTAGATCCAATCGAATTGGAATGCCGTCTAGATATATTAAATTCACATAGTGAAAAATTAATGAAATGCCAATCAAAGATTGAAGAAATTGATGAGGACGACATGGCCCGAGGGGAGTTAGAGGACATTATCGTTGAAACGAAGTCCATAATTAAGTCAATTTTAGCGAAAAATAGAACTTCACTTGCCGAAACATCTTTTGTAGCTTCTCACAGCTCAAGGCTCCCTAAAATGAATTTGCCGAAATTCAAGGGAGAATATTCCGAATTCAAAAATTTTATGAGTTTGTTCGAGAGCTTGGTTCATAACGATCCAAATATCCCAGATATTGAAAAATTTAACCATTTGGTTAATTGTCTATCTGGAGAGGCTTTGGGAACAGTTAAAGCGTTTCAGATGTCGGATGAAAATTATCCGAAAGCGTTGGCAAGTCTCAAAAAAGTTTATGATAATAAATGTTTGATATTTTTCAATACAATATCTAAACTTTTTGAGCTGCCAACAATCCCAAAGCCTTCTGCGCCTTCCCTGCGTTCAATGATTGACGAAGTGTCCGCGGTATATGATTCATTGCTATCGCTGGGCGATGAAAAACAAATAACGAACGCAATAATCATACATATTGTAATGACAAAGGTTGACCCTGCCACCCGATCCAAATGGGAAGAAGCGCTGGACTATGACAAACTGCCACTGTGGAAGGACTGTGAGGCCACCTTAAATCGAAGATACCAGCAGCTGTCAGCGGAAGGAGCATCACACTCTAGGACGAAGCCCATACCTACAAGCAGTGCGCATCATGGGAAACAACAACAGATGGACAGGACCAAATCGGCGCTGGTTGCTGCAAATACGAGGCAGCCTCTTTGCCAACAGTGCAAATCGAGGGAACACCATTTGACTGCCTGCCCCACCTTCAAGGCGCTTCCGGTGCAGCAGAGGTTCGAGTTCGTGAAATCGGTGCCCTTATGCATAAATTGTTTGCGTAAGGGTCACACGGTTTCCAAATGCAGAGCAGATCGTTGCCGCATATGCAATCGTTCCCATCACTCGCTGTTACACCAGTATCCAGTGTCCTTCCCCGCTGTACCTCATCCGCAACCATCAACCACACATGCCATGCATACAGCCAGTATGCCGGATCGGGTCATGTTGGCAACAGCAGTAATTCTAGTGAGGACCAGCTGCGGAGATTACCTGCCTGCGAGAGCCTTGCTGGACTCAGGCTCCCAGGTCAACTTTATGACAGAGGACTTGGCACAAAAGTTGCGGATTCGACGTCAGCATAAAACATTAAGCGTAATTGGAATTGGCAATTCCAATACAAAAGTGGGGTCCAAACTAAGCGCGTTTGTCAAGTCGCGGTTAAATAATTTTGAATTTTCGGCGGAATTCTGGGTAATGCGATGCATTTCGGCAAATCATCCAGACCATAACATCAATGTTAATGGCTGGCAAATTCCGCACAATATTGAATTGGCGGACCCAGAATTCCACAAATCTAAAAAAGTGGACATCCTATTGGGTGCTGAAACATTTTTCGACCTTTTAGCTGTTGGCCAAATTAAAAATGGTCCTAACCAACCAACACTTCAGAAAACCCTTTTAGGGTGGATTGTGTCTGGCAAATACGCCAGTAATATAAGTTCTCCTCCCAGATTACATAGCACATTATGCCAAGCTGAAGAAGACTTAACGTCAATCGATTCAGTAGTCCAAAAATTTTGGGCTCTAGAAGAATTACCTTCAGAATCAAATGGCATCAAATTCACACCAGAGCAACAAGAGTGTGAAAATTTTTTCGTTAATACTACTCAAGTATTGCCTTCAGGACGGCTTCAAGTCAGAATGCCCTTTAAAGCTGACCGTAAGTTACTCGGTCACTCATATGAAACCGCAGTTCGGCGGTTTCAGGCCCTGGAGAGAAGGACATTAAAAGATCCAGAACTTCGCAAAATGTATCTGGACTTTATGAATGAATATAGAGCCTTGGGTCACATGAGCCCAACGAACAATAAGATCCCGAGTGAGCCACACTACTTCATTCCGCATCAATGCGTTTTAAGGCCCGAGAGCACAACAACCAAATTACGTGTTGTATTTGATGCTTCGAGTCGATCTTCAACTCAAATAGCGTTGAATGAACTTTTGATGGTAGGTCCAACCATCCAAGAAGAATTATATTCAACTCTTCTTCGTTTTCGATTACATAAGTATGCACTAACAGCGGACATTACTAAAATGTACCGTCAAATAATGATGCATAAAGAAGACAGAAATTGTCAACTTATTGTGTGGAGAGAGCATCCTTCTGAGCAAATTCAAATTTTTCGTCTTAACACCGTAACATACGGCACTGCGCCTGCTCCATTTCTCGCAACACGGTGTTTGCAAATGCTCAGTGATGCCAATACAATGAAATATCCACTCGGTTCATTGGCCATCAAAAGAGACTTTTATGTTGACGATTTATTAACAGGGTCCGAAAGTTTTGAGTCTCTAGATCTTTTGAGAAGTGAGGTAATTCAAATATTAAACTCGGCAGGATTCACCTTAACGAAGTGGTTTTCGAACCACCCTAAATTTTTCGACAGTGATTGCACTGAAAAGTCATTAAGCTTCAATGACAAAAGTTCCACTAAAACGTTAGGAATCCATTGGTTGCCGAAAGAGGATTTGTTTCGATTTGTTTTAGATGACAATTTTAATGATCTGCGAGCCACTAAAAGAAATATATTATCAGTTTCTGCTCGCCTTTTTGATCCTCTTGGATTACTAGCCCCACTAGTTACCAAAGCAAAAATCTTATTGCAAGAGCTTTGGATCCAAAAACTAGATTGGGATGAGTCGATTCCATTGCGCCTTGACACTAGCTGGCAGAACTTTAAAGCCAACCTAATGCAGCTCTCATCGATAAGCATTCCTCGTTACGTAAACGTTGAGTCGAGTGCCATCTGCCAAATACATGGCTTCTCCGACGCCTCAATAAGGGCGTACGGATGCTGCATATACATACGAAGCCAATCTGCTAGTGGCATTAAATGCATGCTGCTTACTGCAAAGTCTAGAGTGGCTCCGCTGAAGACCAAATCTCTTCCGCGTCTTGAGCTCTCGGCAGCACATCTTCTTTCAAAATTATGGTCAAGAGTAGCGCCTATGTTGAGTCGACATTTCGAAAATATAACATTTTGGACAGACTCTGAAATCGTTTTACATTGGATTAAAACACATCCATCTTCACTATAAACCTTCGTCGCAAACAGAGTGTCCGAAATCCAAGAGTTGACTGACAAAGTACATTGGCGACATGTGCCAACGAAACAAAATCCTGCGGATCAAGTGTCTCGGGGTTGTAACGTGGACGAATTGAATAATTCAATATGGTTTGGCGGTCCACAGTTCCTCCTAGAAGACCCTGCATTATGGCCAATTAATAACCACTTCCAGCTCTCACCAGAAGACGAAGCATTAGAGAAGAAGAAAAATACATTTGCATTACTTTCGACTACTGAGAAAAATTCAATATTGGACCTTATTGAAAAATTTTCTTCTCATAAAAAATTGCTTCGTGTGGTTGCATATATATTACGATGGATCAGGCGACCACCAAAATCCTCCAGAGGCCAAGATCTGACTTCAGAAGAGCTAAACTTGAGCTTTCTAAAAATTGCACAGGTGGTCCAACATTCAGAATTTTCGGATGTTATTCAAAAATTGCATAAAGGCACCACCCTACCCGCAAACTTGCAAAAACTCAACCCGTTTTTGCATGAGTACTCGGATATGTCGCTGTCATTCAAATTAATCCGAGTAGGAGGTCGCTTATTAAATGCACCTCTCCCATACGATGCCAAATTTCCGCTTTTATTAAATAAAAGTTCGCACTTCGTTACAACGTATTTACGGTTCCTGCACATTCGGAATCACCACGCTGGGGCTAAAGCGTTGGTTGCGCTTCTTCGAGAACGCATATGGCTAATTAATGCCCGAGAAGCTTGCAGTAGAACCGTAAGAAACTGTATACATTGTTTTCATTACAAGCCGAAGTTGCAAAACCAAATAATGGGAAATTTGCCAGTCGAAAGACTTCGAGCACTACGGCCCTTTCTTATATGTGGCGTAGATTTTTGTGGTCCGATATACACAACTTTAAAAATACGCGGTCGACCACCCGTAAAAACATATATTGCAGTTTTCGTTTGTTTTACGTCCAAAGCAGTACATTTAGAATTAGTTTCAGACCTATCAACTAATTCATTTATTCTCGCCCTAAAAAGGTTCATTGGACGCCGAGGAATCCCGACGAAGATATTCAGCGACAACGCCACCAACTTCGTCGGCGCCGACCGCAAGCTGCGCGAGCTGAAAGAGGCGTTTCTAGCAATGGGCCCAGAACTGCAGAGATTCGCAGCAGACGAAGGGTGCAGCTTCACCTTTATACCACCGCGGGCGCCGCACTTCGGCGGATTATGGGAAGCCGCGGTGAAGTCCGCCAAACACCACATCGTTCGCGTAACCGGCAACGCGCTACTCACAGCAGAGGAGTTAGCAACAGTGTTGGCCGAAGTGGAGGCCATCCTCAACTCTCGCCCCCTAGTACCTCTGAGCCAGGACCCCAACGACGGCGAGGCTCTAACCCCAGCGCACCTACTAATAGGATGCTCCCTGCGGGCATTACCCCCAGAGAAGGTGCCAGTGGACCCAGTTCGTTGTTGCGAGAGATGGCAACTTGTTTGCTGTCTCAAGCAACAGTTCTGGCGACAGTGGTCCAAAGTATACCTGACGGGCCTTCAGGAGCGGAACAAGTGGCTGCACCCCAAACGCAATATGCAGCTCAACGACCTCGTTCTCGTCCACGAGGACAACGTGCCGCCGCAGCAGTGGGTACTAGGGCGCGTCGTCGCAACCGTCGAAGGGCAAGACGGCAAGGTGCGAGTCGCAGAAGTAGCAACCAAGACGGGCACGATTAAGCGCCCCATCCACAAACTGGCTGTCCTTCCACTGGATATTGAAGGAATCTGATCCTGTCAAGGTGGCCGGTGTTGCGTCAAGCGACAGGACATATATGTATATTTAAACCTGAAATTAAAATTAAGAAAAATGAATCATAAAAAATTATAAAATAGTGAATTATTTAAATTATTGTATACTTACCTTAATTATGCATTCATACTACTAATCTACTACTTACCTTAATACTTACCATAATCTATTACAATAGTGAACGAAAGTTGAAGATAATTATATTTACCCCTTTTTTTATACATATGAACATTACCACTAGTTTAAGCCGTTAGTTTAAGATTTAGGCTAAGCAACTAAATGAAATTAAATAAAGAAGTATTGTATCAAGAACCATCGAATCGACCGGACGCGTTATCATTTATTACCGCATTTAATTTTTGACAGGCAATTAGGCTTCATTTTATTCGCGCATTCCCAAGTTTTTATTATCGCTTCTCAAAAACGCTTGAGAATTTTCAACAGTACATTCGGAAGAATTCCGTAATCTTATATTTAGGTATAAAGTCAATTTTCTTGTATATATGCATTAAGCAATCGATATCGAAATGCTTCAAATAACTGGTTTAACATATTTAAGTAAATTAACCTTCTTTAACTAACTTAAGATAACATAAAGCCATAACGGTATAACGTCAGTGCATTTGGAAGAATTCCGTAAACTTATATTTAGGTATAAAGTCGATTTTCTTGTATATACACATTTAGCAATCGATATCGAAATGCTTCAAATCATTAGTTTAACATATTTAAGTTAATTAACCTTCTTTAACGTATTGAAGGTGATATAAAGCCATGGCGGCATAACGACAGTACATTTGAAAGAATTCCGTAATCTTATATTTAGGTATAAAGAAGATTTTCGTGTATATATGCATTTAGCAATCGATTTCGAAATGCTTCAAATAACTGGTTTAACATATTTAAGTTAATAAACCTTCTTTAACGAGCAGAAGTTAACTTAAAGCCACAACGGCATAACGGCAGTGCATTTAGAAGAATTCCGTAATCTTATATTTAGGTATAAAGTCGATTTTCTTGTATATACACATTTAGCAATCGATATCGAAAAGCTTCAAATCATTAGTTTAACATATTTAAGTTAATTAACCTTCTTTAGCTTACTGAAGTTAACATAAAGCCATAACGGCATAACGGCAGTGCATTTAGAAGAATTCCGTTATCATATATTTAGGTATAAAGTCGATTTTCTTCTACATACACATTTAGCAATCGATATCGAAATGATTCAAATCATTAGTTTAACATATTTAAGTTAATAAACTTTCTTTAACGCACTGAAGTTAACATAAAGCCATGGCGGCATAACGGCAGTGCATTTAGAAGAATTCCGTAATCTTATATTTAGGTATAAAGTCGATTTTGTTGTATATACACATTTAGCAATCGATATCGAAATGCTTCAAATCATTAGTTTAACATATTTAAGTTAATAAACCTTCTTTAACGAACTGAAGTTGGCATAAAGCCCTGGCGGCATAACGAAGTGCATTTAGGAGAATTCCGTAATCTTATATTTAGGTGTAAAGTCGATTTTTTGTATTTACATATTTAGCAATCGATATCGAAATGCTTCAAATCATTAGTTTAACATATTTAAGTTAATTAACCTTCTTTAACGTATTGAAGTTGGATAAAGCCATGGCGGCATAACGGCAGTGCATTTAGAAGAATTCCGTAATCTTATATTTAGGTATAAAGTCGATTTTCTTAAATTTACAATTAGCAATCGATATCGAAATGCTTCAAATCATTAGTTTAACATATTTTAGTTAATAAACTTTTTTTAGCTTACTGAAGTTACATAAAGCCATGGCGGTATAACGGCAGTGCATTTAGAAGAATTCCGTTTTATATTTTTATATTTAGGTATAAAGTCGATTTTCTTGTATTTACACATTAAGCAATCGATATCAAAAATCTTCAAATCATTAGTTTAACATATTTTAGTTAATTAACCCTCTTTATCTTACTGAAGTCTACAAAAGCCTTGACGGTATAACGGCAGTGCATTTAGAGAAATTCCGTTATCATATATTTAGGTATAAAGTCGATTTTCTTGTATTTACATTAAGCAATCGATTTCGAAAATGCTTCAAATCATTGGTGTAACATATTTAAGTTAATTAAACTCTTCTTTAACAAAGCTTAAGGCTAAGGAGCATAAAGCCATAATGGCATAACGGCAATGCATTTAGAAGAATTTCGTAATGCTTATATTTAGGTATAAAGTCAATTTTCTTTTTTATACGAATTAAGCAAGCGAAATCGAAATGCTTCCAATCATCTTAATCTTACTGAAGTCTACAAAATCCTTAAAGGCATAATGGCAGTGCATTAAGAAGAATTACTTAATCTTATATTTAGGTTTAAAGTCGATTTTCTTGTATATACACATTTAGCAATCGATATCGAAATGCTTCAAATCAGTAGTTTAACATATTTAAGTAAATAAACCTTCTTTAACGCACTGAAGTTAACATAAAGCCATGGCGGCATAACGATAGTGCATGTAGAAGAATTCCGTAATCTTATGTTTAGGTATAAATTCGATTTTGTTGTATATACACATTTAGCAATCGATATCGAGATGCTTCAACTCATTAGTTTAACATATTTAAGTTAATAAACCTTTAACGCACAGAAGTCTACATAAAGCCTTAACGGTATAATTGCAGTGCATTTAAAAGAATTCCGTAATCTTATATTTAGGTACAAAGTCGATTTTCTTGTATTTACATGTTTAGCAATCGATATCGAAATGCTTCAAATCATAAGTTTAACATATTTAAGTTAATTAACCTTCTTTATCTTACTGAAGTTAACATAAAGCCATAACGGCATAACGGCAGTCCATTAAGAAGAATTCCGTTATCATATATTTAGGTATAAAGTCGATTTTCTTGTATATACACATTTAGCAATCGATATCGGAATGATTCAAATCATTAGTTTAACATATTTTAGTTAATTAACCTTCTTTATCTTACTGAACTTCACATAATGCCATAACGGTATAACGGCAGCGCATTTGGAAGAATTCCGTAATCTTATGTTTAGGTATAAAGTCGAGTTTGTTGTATATACACATTTAGCAATCGATATCGAGATGCTTCAACCCATTAGTTTAACATATTTAAGTTAATAAACCTTCTTTAAGGAACTGAAGTTGGCATAAAGCCATGGCGGCATAACGGCAGTGCATTTAGAAGAATTCCGTAATCTTATATTTAGGTACAAAGTCGATTTTGTTGTATATACACATTTAGCAATCGATATCGAAATGCTTCAAATCATTAATTTAACATATTTTAGTTAATTAACCTTCTTTATCTTACTGAACTTCACATAATGCCATAACGGTATAACGCCAGCGCATTTGGAAGAATTCCGTAATCTTATGTTTAGGTATAAAATCGATTTTGTTGTATATACACATTTAGCAATCGATATCGAGATGCTTCAACCCATTAGTTTAACATATTTAAGTTAATAAACCTTCTTTAACGAACTGAAGTTGGCATAAAGCCATGGCGGCATAACGGCAGTGCATTTAGAAGAATTCCGTAATCTTATATTTAGGTACAAAGTCGATTTTGTTGTATATACACATTTAGCAATCGATATCGAAATGCTTCAAATCATTAGTTTAACATATTTAAGTTAATTAACCTTCTTTAACGTATTGAAGGTGATATAAAGCCATGGCGGCATAACGGCAGTGCATTTAGAAGAATTCCGTTATCTTATATTTAGGTATAAAATCGATTTTCTGAAATTTACACAACATGCAATCGATATCGAAATGCTTCAAATCATTAGTTTAACATATTTTAGTTAATAAACTTTTTTTAAGCTTACTGAAGTCTACAAAAGCCTTAACGGCATAACGGCAGTGCATTCAGAGAAATTCCGTTATCTTATATTTAGGTATAAAGTCGATTTTCTTGTATATACTCATTTAGGAATCGATATCGAGATGCTTCAACCCATAAGTTTAACATATTTAAGTTAATAAAGCTTCTTTAACGCACTGAAGTTAACACAAAGCCATGGCGGCATAACGGCAGTGCAATTAGAAGAATTCCGTAACCTTTATTTAGCTATAAATTTGATTTTTTTGTAAATACACATTTAGCAATCGATATCGAAATGCTTCAAATCATTAGTTCAACATATTTAAGTTAATTAACCTTCTTTATCTTACTGAAGTTAACATAAAGCCATAACGGCATAACGGAAGTGCATTAAGAAGAATTCCGTTATCATATATTTAGGTATAAAGTCGATTTTCTTGTATATACGCATTTAGCTATCGATATCGGAATGATTCAAATCATTAGTTTAACATATTTAAGTTAATAAAACTTCTTTAACGAACTGAAGTTGGCATAAAGCCATAACGGTATAACGGCAGCGCATTTGGAAGAATTCCGTAATCTTATGTTTAGGTATAAAGTCGATTTTGTTGTATATACCCATTTAGCAATCGATATCGAGATGCTTTAACCCATTAGTTTAACATATTTAAGTTAATAAAGCTTCTTTAACGCACTGAAGTTAACATAAAGCCATGGCGGCATAACGGCAATGCATTTAGAAGAATTCCGTAAGCGTATATTTAGGTATAAAATCGATTTTGTTGTATATACACATCTAGCAATCGAAATCGAAATGCTTCCAATCATTAGTTTAACATATTTAAGTTAATTAACCTTCTTTAACGTATTGAAGGTGATATAAAGCAATGGCGGCATAACGACAGTACATTTGGAAGAATTCCGTAATCTTATATTTAGGTATAAAGAAGATTTTCTTGTATATATGCATTTAGCAATCGATTTCGAAATGCTTCAAATAACTGGTTTAACATATTTAAGTTAATAAACCTTCTTTAACGAACAGAAGTTAACATAAAGCCAAAACGGCATAACGGCAGTGCATTTAAAAGAATTCCGTAATCTTATATTTAGGTATAAAGGCGATTTTCTTGTATATACTCATTTAGCAATCGATATCGAAATGCTTCAAATCATTAGTTTAACTTATGTTAGTTAATTAACCTTCTTTATCTTACTGAACTTCACATAATGCCATAACGGTATAACGGCAGCGCATTTGGAAGAATTCCGTAATCTTATGTTTAGGTATAAAGTCGATTTTGTTGTATATACACATTTAGCAATAGATATCGAAATGCTTCCAATCATTAGTTTAACATATTTAAGTTAATTAACCTTCTTTAACTTATTGAAGGTGATATAAAGCCATGGCGGCATAACGAGAGTACATTTGGAAGAATTCCGTAATCTTATATTTAGGTATAAAGAAGATTTTCTTGTATATATGCATTTAGCAATCGATTTCGAAATGCTTCAAATAACTGCTTGAACATATTTAAGTTAATAAGCCTTCTTTAACGAACAGAAGTTAACGAAAAGCCACAACGGCATAACGGCAGTGCATTTAGAAGAATTCCGTAATCTTATATTTAGGTATAAAGGCGATTTTCTTGTATATACTCATTAAGCAATCGATATCGAAAGGCTTCAAATCATTAGTTTAACATATTTAAGTTAATTAACCATCTTAATCTTACTGAAGTCTACAAAAGCCTTAACGGCATAATGGCAGTGCATTTAGAAGAATTACGTACTCTTATATTTAGGTTTAAAGCAGATTTTCTTGTATATACACATTTAGCAATCGATATCGAAATGCTTCAAATCAGTACTTTAACATATTTAAGTAAATAAAGCTTCTTTAACGCACTGAAGTTAACATAAAGCCATGGCGGATTAACGGCAGTGCATGTAGAAGAATTCCATAATCTTATATTTAGGTATAAATTCGATTTTCGTGTATATACACATTTAGCAATCGATATCGAAATGCTTCAAATCATTAGTTCAACATATTTAAGTTAATTAACCTTCTTTATCTTACTGAAGTTAACATAAAGCCATATCGGCATAACGGCAGTGCATTTAGAAGAATTCCGTTATCATATATTTAGGTATAATGTCGATTTTCTTGTATATACACATTTAGCAATCGATATCGAAATGATTCAAATCATTAGTTTAACATATTTAAGTTAATAAACCTTCTTTAACGAACTAAGTTGGCATAAAGCCCTAACGGTATAACGACAGCGCATTTGGATGAATTCCGTAATCTTAAGTTTAGGTATAAATTCGATTTTGTTGTATATACCCATTTAGCAATCGATATCGAGATGCTTTAACCCATTAGTTTAACATATTTAAGTTAATAAAGCTTCTTTAACGCACTGAAGTTAACATAAAGCCATGGCGGCATAACGGCAGTGCATTTAGAAGAATTCCGTAAACTTATATTTAGGTATAAAATCGATTTTGTTGTATATACACATTTAGCAATCGATATCGAAATGCTTCAAATCATTAGTTTAACATATTTAAGTTAATTAACCTTCTTTAACGTATTGAAGGTGATATAACGCCAAGGCGGCATAACGACAGTACATTTGGAAGAATTCTGTAATCTTATATTTAGGTATAAAGAAGATTTTCTTGTATAAATGCATTTAGCAATCGATTTCGAAATGCTCCAAATAACTGGTTTAACATATTAAAGTTAATAAAGCTTCTTTAACGAACAGAAGTTAACATAAAGCCACAACGGCATAACGGCAGAGCATTTAGAAGAATTCCGTAATCTTATATTTAGGTTAGTCGATTTTCTTGTATATACACATTTAGCAATCGATATCGAAATGCTTCAAATCATTAGTTTAACATATTTAAGTTAAATAACCATCTTAATCTTACTGAAGTCTACAAAAACTTAACGACATAATGGCAGTGCGTTAAGAAGAATTACGTAATCATATATTTAGGTTTAAAAGGGGTTTTCTTGTATATACACATTTAGCAATCGATATCGAAATGCTTCAAATCAGTAGTTTAACATATTTAAGTAAATAAAGCTTCTTTAACGCACTGAAGTTAACATAAAGCCATGGCGGCAAAACGGCAGTGCATGTAGAAGAATTCCGTAATCTTATGTTTAGGTATAAAGTCGATTTTGTTGTATATACACATTTAACAATCGATATCTAGATGCTTCAACCTAATAGTTTAACATATTTAAGTTAATAAACCTTCTTTAACGAACTGAAGTCGGCATAAAGCCCTGGCGGCATAACGAAAGTGCATTTAGGAGAATTTCGTAATCTTATATTTAGGTGTAAAGTCGACTTTCTTTTATTTACTTATTTAGCAATCGATATCGAAATGCTTCAAATCATTAGTTTAACACATTTAAGTTAATAACCTCCTATAACTTATTGAAGTTGATATAAAGCCATGGCGGCATAACGGCAGTGCTTTTAGAAGAATTCCGTAATCTTATATTTAGGTATAAAGTCGATTTTCTTAAATTTACACAGTAAGCAATCGATATCGAAATGCTTCAAATCATTAGTATAACATATTTTAGTTAATAAACTTTTTTTAGCTTACTGAAGTCTACATAAAGCCATGGCGGTATAACGGCAGTGCATTTAGAAGATTTCCGTAATGTTATAATTTTATATTTAGGTATAAAGTCGATTATCTTGTATTTACACATTAAGCAATCGATATCGAAATCTTCAAATCAATAGTTTAACATATTTAAGCTAATTAACCCTCTTTATCTTACTGAAGTCTACAAAAGCCTTAACGGTATAACGGCAGTGCATTCAGAGAAATTCCGTTATCATATATTTAGGTATAAAGTCGATTTTCTTGTATATATGCATTAAGCAATCGATTTCGAAATGCTTCAAATAACTGGTGTGACATATCTAAGTTAATAAACCTTCTTTAACGAGCTGAAGTTAACATAAAGCCATAAGGGCATAACGGCAATGCATTTAGAAGAATTCCGTAATCTTATATTTAGGTATAAAGTCAATTTTCTTGTATATATGCATTAAGCAATCGATATCGAAATGCTTCAAATAACTGGTTTAACATATTTAAGTTAATAAACCTTCTTTAACTAACTGAAGTTAACATAACGCCATAAAGGTATAACGGCAGTGCATTTGGAAGAATTCCGTGAACTTATATTTAGGTATAAAGTCGATTTTGTTGTATATATGCATTTAGCAAACGATTTCGAAAATCTTCAAATCATTAGTTTAACATATTTAAGTTAAGAAAGCTTCTTTAACGATTTGAAGTTGGCATAAAGCCATAGCGGCATAACGGCAGTGTATTAAGAAGAATTTCGTTATCATATATTTAGGTATAAAGTCGATTTTCTTGTATACACACATTTAGCAATCGATATCGGGATGCTTCAGCCCATTAGTTTAACATATTTTAGTTAATTAACCTTCTTTATCTTACTGAACTTCACATAATGCCATACCGGTATAACGGCAGCGCATTTGGAAGAATTCCGTAATCTTATGTTTAGGTATAAAGTCGATTTTGTTGTATATACACATTTAGCAATCGATATCGAGATGCTTCAACCCATTCGTTTAACATATTTAAGTTAATTAACCTTCTTTATCTTACTGAACTTCACATAATGCCATACTGGTATAACGGCAGCGCATTTGGAAGAATTCCGTAATCTTATCTTTAGGTATAAAGTCGATTTTGTTGTTTATACACATTTAGCAATCGATATCGAGATGCTTCAACCCATTAGTTTAAAATATTTAAGTTAATTAACCTTCTTTATCTTACTGAACTTTACATAATGCCATACCGGTATAACGGCAGCGCATTTGGAAGAATTCCGTAATCTTATGTTTAGGTATAAGTCGATTTTCTTGTATATACACATTTAGCAATCGATATCGAAATGATTGAAATCATTAGTTTAACATATTTAAGTTAATAAACCTTCTTTAACGAACTGAAGTTGGCATAAAGCCATGGCGGCATAACGGCAGTGTATTTAGAAGAATTCCGTAATCTTATATTTAGGTATAAAGTCGATTTCTTGTATATACACATTTAGCAATCGATATCGAAATGATTCAAATCATTAGTTTAACATATTTAAGTTAATAAACCTTCTTTAACGAACTGAAGTTGGCATTAAGCCATGGCGGCATAACGGCAGTGTATTTAGAAGAATTTCGTAATCTTATATTTAGGTATAAAGTCGATTTTGTTGTATATACATATTTAGCAATCGATATCGAAATGATTGAAATCATTAGTTTAACATATTTTAGTTAATTAACCTTCTTTATCTTACTGAACTTCACATAATGCCATACCGGTATAACGGCAGCGCATTTGGAAGAATTCCGTAATCTTATATTAAGGTAAAAAGTCGATTTTCTTGTATATACACATTTAGCAATCGATATCGAAATGATTGAAATCATTAGTTTAACATATTTTAGTTAATTAACCTTCTTTATCTTACTGAACTTCACATAATGCCATACCGGTATAACGGCAGCGCATTTGGAAGAATTCCGTAATCTTATGTTTAGGTATAAAGTCGATTTTGTTGTATATACACATTTAGCAATCGATATCGAGATGCTTCAACCCATTAGTTTAACATATTTAAGTTAATTAACCTTCTTTGACGAACTGAAGTTGGCATAAAGGCCTGGCGGCATAACGATAGTGCATTTAGGAGAAATCCGTAATCTGATATTTAGGTGTAAAGTCGATTTTCTTGTATTTACATAGTTAGCAATCGATATCGAAATGCTTCAAATCATTAGTGTAACATATTTAAGTTAATTAACCTCCTATAACTTATTGAAGTTGACAAAAAGCCATGGCGGCATAACGGCAGTTCATTTAGAAGAATTCCGTAATCTTATATTTAGGTACAAAGTCGATTTTCTTGTATATATGCATTAAGCAATCGATTTCGAAATGCTTCAAATAACTGGTGTAACATATCTAAGTTATTAAACCTTCTTTAACGAACTGAAGTTAACATAAAGCCATAACGGCATAACGGCAGTGCATTTAGAAGAATTCCGTAAGCTTATATTTAGGTATAATGTCGATTTTGTTGTATATACACATTTAGCAATAGATATCGAAATGCTTCCAATCATTAGTTTAACATATTTAAGCTAATTAACCCTCTTTATCTTACTGAAGTCTACAAAAGCCTTAACGGCATAACGGCAGTGCATTCAGAGAAATTCCGTTATCATATATTTAAGTATAATGTCGATTTTCTTGTATATATGCATTAAGCAATCGATTTCGAAATGCTTCAAATAACTGGTGTAACATATCTAAGTTAATAAACCTTCTTTAACGAACTGAAGTTAACATAAAGCCATAACGGCATAACGGCAGTGCATTTAGAAGAATTCCGTTAGCTTATATTTAGGTATAAAGTCGATTTTGTTGTATATACACATTTAGCAATAGATATCGAAATGCTTCCAATCATTAGTTTAACATATTTAAGCTAATTAACCCTCTTTATCTTACTAAAGTCTACAAAAGCCTTAACAGCATAACGGCAGTGCATTCAGAGAAATTCCGTAATCATATATTTAGGTATAAAGTCGAATTTCTTGTATATATGCATTAAGCAATCGATTTCGAAATGCTTCAAATAACTGATGTAACATACTTAAGTTAATAAACCTTCTTTAACGAACATAAATTAACTTCAAGCCATAACTGCCTAACGGCAGTGCATTTAGAAGAACTCCGTAATCTTATATTTAGGTATAAAGTCGATTTTCTTGTATATACACATTTAGCAATCGATATCGAAATGCCTCAAATCATTAGTTTAACACATTTAAGTTAATTAACCCTCTTTATCTTACTGAAGTCTACAAACGCCTTAACGGCATAACGGCAAAGCATTTAGAAGAATTACGTAATCTTATATTTAGGTATAAAGTCGATTTTCTTGTATATACTCATTTAGCAATCGATATCTAAATGCTCCAAATCATAAGTTTAACATATTAAAGTTAACAAACCTACTTTAACGCAATGAAGTTAACACAAAGCCATGGCGGCATAACGGCAGTGCATGTAGAAGAATTCCGTAATCTTATATTTAGATATAAATTCGATTTTTTTGTATATACACATTTAGCAATCGACATCTTAATGCTTCAAATCATTAGTTTAACATATTTAAGTTAATTAACCCTTTTTAACGTATTGAAGTTTATATAAAGCCATGGCGGCATAACGACAGTACATTCGGAAGAATTCCGTAATCTTATATTTAGATATAAAGTCAATTTTCTTGTATATATGCATTAAGCAATCGATAACGAAATGCTTCAAATAACTGGTTTAACATATTTAAGTTAATAAAACTTCTCTAACTAACTGAATTTAACATAAAGCCATAACGGTATAACGTCAGTGCATTTGGAAGAATTCCGTAAACTTATATTTAGGTATAAAGTCGATTTTGTTGCATATATGCATTTAGCAATCGATATCGAAATGCTTCAAATCATTAGATTAAAATATTTAAGTTATCAAAGCTTCTTTAACGCACAGAAGTTAACATGAAGCCATGGCGGCATAACGGCAGTGCATTTAGAAGAATGCCGTAAGCTTATATTTAGGTATAAAATCGATTTTCTTAAATTACACAATAAGCAATCGATATTGAAATGCTTCCAATCATTAGTTTAACATATTTAATTTAATTAACCTTCTTTAATGTATTAAAGGCGATATAAAGCCATGGCGGTATAACGACAGTACATTTGGAAGAATTCCGTAATCTTATATTTAGGTATAAAGAAGATTTTCGTGTATATATGCATTTAGCAATCGATTTCGAAATGCTTCTAATAACTGGTTTAACATATTTAAGTTAATAAACATTCTTTAACGAACAGATGTTAACATAAAGCCACAACGGCATAACGGCAGTGCATTTAGAAGAATTCCGTAATCTTATATTTAGATATAAAGTCGATTTTGTTGTATATACACATTTAGCAATCGATATCGGAATGCTTCAATTCAGTAATTTAACATATATTAAGTAAATAAAGCTTCTTTTACGCAATGAAGCTAACATAAAGCCCTGGCGGCATAACGGCAGTGCATGTAGAAGAATTCCGTAATCTTATATTTAGGTATAAAGTCGATTTTGTTGTATATACACATTTAGCAATCGATATCGAAATGCTTCAAATCATTAGTTAAACATTTTTTAGTTAATTAGCCTTCTTTATCTTACTGAACTTCACATAATGCCATAACGGTATAACGGCAGCGCATTTAGAAAAATTCCGTTATCTTATATTTAGGTATAAATTCGATATTCCTGTACATGCACATTTAGCAAGCGATATCGAAATGCTTCAAATCATTAGTTTAACATATTTAAGTTAATTAACCTTATTTAACGTATTGAAGTTGATATAAAGCCATGGCGGCATAACGACAGTACATTTGGAAGAATTCCGTAATCTTATATTTAGGTATAAAGTCAATTTTCTTGTATATATGCATTAAGCAATCGATATCGAAATGCTTCAAATAACTGGTGTAACATATTTCAGTTAATAAACCTTCTTTAACTAACTGAAGTTAACATAATGCCATAACGGTATAACGGCAGTGCATTTGGAAGAATTCCGTTATCTTATATCTAGGTATAAAGTCGATTTTTTTGTATATATGCATTTAGCAATCGATTTCGAAAATCTTCAAATCATTAGTTTAACATATTTAAGTTAATAAAGCTTCTTTAACGCACTGAAGTTAACATAAAGCCATGGCGGCATAACGGCAGTGCATTTAGAAGAATTCCGTAAGCTTATATTTAGGTATAAAGTCGATTTTGTTGTATATACACATTTAGCAATAGACATCGAAATGCTTCCAATCATTAGTTTAATATATTTAAGTTAATAAACCTTCTTTAACGTATTGAAGGTGATATAAAGCCATGGCGGCATAACGACAGTACATTTAGAAGAATTCCGTAATCTTAAATTTGGGTATAAAGTCGAATTTCTTGTATATACACATTTAGCAATCGATATCACAATGCTTAAAATCATTAGTTTAACATATTTGAGTTAATTAACCCTCTTTATCTTACTGAAGCCTACAAAAGCCTTAACGGCATAACGGCAGTGCATTTGGAAGAATTTTGTAATCTTATATTTAGGTATAAAGTCGATTTTTTGTATATGTACATTTAGCAATCAATATCGAGATGCTTCAACTCAATAGTTTAACATATTTAAGTTAATTAACCATCTTTATCTTACCTAAGTCTACAAAAGCCTTAACGGCATAACGGCAGTGCATTCGGAAGAATTCCGTAATCTCGTATTTAGGTTTAAAATCAATTTTGTTGTATATACACATTTAGCAATCGATATCGAAATGCTTCAAATCGTTAGTTTAACATATTTAAGTTAATTAACCCTCTATATCTTACTTAAGTCTGCAAAAGCCTTAACGGCATAACGGCAGTGCATTTAGAAGAATAAATTAATATTATATTTAGGTATAAATTCGATTTTCTTGTATATACTCATTTAGCAATCGATATCGAAATTCTTCAAATCATTAGTTTAATATATTTAAGTTAGTAAAGCTTCTTTAACGCACTGAAGTTAACATAAAGCCATGGCGGCATAACGGCAGTGCATGTAGAAGAATTCCGTAATCTTATATTTAGGTATAAAGTCGATTTTGTTGTATATACGCATTTAGCAATCGATATCGAAATGCTTCAAATCATTAGTTTAACATATTTAAGTTAATTAACCTTCTTTAACGTATTGAAGGTGATATAAAGCCAAGGCGGCATAACGACAGTACATTTGGAAGAATTCCGTAATCTCATATTTAGGTAAAAAGTCGATTGTTTTGTATATATGCATTAAGCAATCGATATCGAAATAACTGGTTTAACATATTTAAGTTAATTAACCTTCTTTAACGAACAGAAGTTAACATAAACCATAACGGCATAACGGCAGTGCATTTAGAAGAATTCCGTAATCTTATATTTAGGTATAAACTCGATTTTCCTGTATATACACATTTAACAGTCGATATCGAAATGCTTCAAATCATAAATTTAACATATTTAAGGTAATAAAACTTCTTTAACGAACTGAAGTTAACATAAAGCCATAACGGCATAACGGCAGTGCATTTAGAAGAATTACGTAATCTTATATTTAGGTATAAAGTCGATTTTCTTGCATATACTCATTTAGCAATCGATATCGAAATGCTTCAAATCATTACTTTAACATATTTAAGTTAATAAACCTTCTTTAACGAACTGAAGTTAACATAAAGCCATAGCGGCATAACGGCAGTGTATTTAGAAGAATTCCGTTATCATATATTTAGGTGTAAAATCCATTTTTTTGTATATACGCATTTAGCAATCGATATCGAAATGCTTCAAATCATTAGTTTAACATATTTAAGTTAATAAACCTTCTTTAACGAACTGAAGTTGGCATAAAGCCATGGGGACATAACGGCAGTGCATTTAGAAGAATTCCGTAATCTTATGTTTAGGTATAAAGTCGATTTTCTTCTATATAAGCATTAAGCAATCGATATCGAAATGCTTCAAATAACTGGTTTAACATATTTGAGTTAATAAACCTTCTTTAACGAACTGAAGTTAACATAAAGCCATAACGGCATAACGGCAGTGTATTTAGAAGAATTCCGTTATCATATATTTAGGTGTAAAATCCATTTTTTTGTATATACGCATTTAGAAGTCGATATCGAAATGCTTCAAATCATTAGTTTAACATATTTAAGTTGATAAACCTTCTTAAACGTAACGAAGGTGATATAAAGCCATGGCGGCATAACGACAGTGCATTTAGAGGAATTCCGTAATCTTATACAGGGTAGGCCATTTAAAGTTGACCCAAAAAAAAAAAAGAACAAAAGAAAACAATGTTTTTTGTTCATTTCAAAAATAATTTATTTTGGTCCAAGGGGATTTGTTTCAGCTAATATTTAAAAATTAGATCGCGTAAATGGGCACCTTTAGCTTTGACAGCTAAATGCACTCTTTTTTCGACATTTTCCATGACTTTGGCCAATGATATGGCGGCTGTTTCACGTCGAATGTTGGCTTTCAGTTGAGCTAAGGTCTTTGGCTTATTAGCGTATACCTTGGATTTCAAATAACCCCACAAATAAAAGTCTGGTGGCGTCAAATCTGGTGATCTCGGTGGCCAGTCAACATCACCATTTTTCGATATCAATCGCCCGGGGAAAAATGGTCGCAATAAATTGATTGTTGGTCGAGCTGTATGGCATGTAGCCCCGTCCTGTTGAAACCAGAAGTTATCCATGTAATTTTCGCGAATAATGGGTATCACAAAATCCGTTATCATGGCTCGATAACGCTCACCATTGACTGTTGTCGTGGCTCCATCATCGTCTTCGAAAAAATACGGTCCGATGATCATATTCGCGCAAACACCGCACCAAACTGTTACTTTTTGGTCGTAAAGAGGCTGTTCTTCAATTAATTGAGGATTTTCGGTGGCATAAAATCGGCAATTTTGCTTGTTTACGCCTCCATTCAACGAGAAATGTGCCTCGTCTGACATGATGAGTTTTCGCCAAAAGTCAAGTCCGTTTTCAGCCATTTCGATGGCCCATTTGCCAAAATTAAGGCGTCGCGGATAATCGGCTGGGTTTAGTTTTTGTGCCATTTGAATTTTATATGGAAACATCTTCAAATCTTTATGAATTATGCGTCGGAGAGTGGTGCGAGAGATGTCTAATTCCTGAGAGCGGCGATAACTCGATGTCGATGGAGTCTCCTCAATACTGGCTCGTACAGCTTCGATATTTTCATCAGAACGTCTTGTGCGTTGTCTGGATGCATGACTGGCATTACTGAGATTACCGGTGTTCACAAATTTTGCGTATAAAGACTTAATTGTGTTCTTAACTGGAGCACTTTTCACTTTATTTTTTTTGCGAAACGTACGTTGAGTTAACACAATTGAAAAGTTATTTTGAATATAAAGCTGAACAATTTCAGCGCGTTCTTTTGGAGTGTACTGTTCCATGGTATAAATTGTCTTCGAATGACGCTTCTAACGCGGTATGACATTAGCCGATTTGTCAGCGCTGTTGAAAGTTACAGCGTTGCCAGATGGGTCAACTTTAAATGGCCTACCCTGTATTTAAGTTAATAAAGCTTCTTTGACGCACTGAAAATAACACAATGCCATGGCGGCATAACGGCAGTGCATTTAGAAGAATTCCGTAATCTTATATTTAGGTATAAAGTCGATTTTCTTATATATACTCATTTATCAATCGATGTCGAAATGCTTCAAATCATTAGTTTAATATATTAAAGTTAATAAAGCTTCTTTAGCGCACTGAAAATAACATATAGCCTTGGCGGCATAACGGCAGTGCATTTAGAAGAATTCCGTAATCTTATATTTAGGTATAAAGTCGATTTTCTTGTATATACACATTTAGCAATCGATATCGAAATGCTTCAAATCATTAGTTTAACATATTTAAGTTAATAAACCTTGTTTAATGCACTGAAGTCTTCATAAAGCCTTAACGGTATAACTGCAGCGCATTTAGAAGAATTCCGTATTCTTTCATTTAGGTATGAAGTCGATTTTGTTGTATATACGCATTTAGCAATCGACATCGAAATGCTTCAAATCATTAGTTTAACATATTCAAGTTAATTAACCCTCTCTGTCTTACTGAAGTCTACATAAAGCCTTAACGGCATAACGGCAGTGCATTTAGAAAAATTCCGTTATCTTATATTTAGGTATAAATTTGATTTTCTTGTATGTACACATTTAGCAAGCGATATCGAAATGCTTCAAATTATTAGTTTAACATATTTAAGTTAATTAACCTTCTTTAACGTATTGAAGTTGATATAAAGCCATGGCGGCAAAACGGCAGTGCACTTAGAAGAATTCCGTAATCTTATATTAAGGTAAATAGTCGATTTTGTTACATATACACATTAAGCAATCGATATCGAAATGCTTCAGATCATAAGTTTAACATATTTAAGTTAATTAATCTTCTTTAACGATCCGAAGTTGGCATATTGTCATGGCGGCATAACGGCAGTGCATGTAGAAGAATTCCGTAATCTCATATTTAGGTATAAGGTCGATTTTCTTGTATATACACATTCAGCTATCGATATCGAAATGCTTCAAATCATTAGTTTAACATATAAAGTTAATAAACGTTTTTTAGCTTACTGAAGTCTACATAGAGCCTTAACGGTATAACGCCAGTGCATTTAGAAGAATTCCGCAATGTTATAATTTTACATTCAAGTATAAGGTCGATTTTCTTGTATTTACACATTTAGCAATCGATATCGGAATGCTTCAAATAACTGGTTTAGCATATTTAAAATAATTAACCTTCTTTAACGTAATGGAGGTGATATAAATCCATGGCGAAATAACGACAGTGCATTTAGAAGAATTCCGTAACCTTTTATTCAGGTATAAAGTTGATTTTCTTGTATATAGGCATTTAGCAATCGATATCGAAATGCTTCAAATCAATAGTTTAACATATTTAAGTTAATTAACCTTCTTTAACATATTGAAGTTGATATAAAGCCATGGCGGCATAACGACAGTACATTTGGAAGAATTCCGTAATCTTATGTGTAGGTATAAATTCGATTTTCTTTTATATACACATTTAGCAAGCGATATCGAAATGCTCCAAATCATTAGTTTAACATATTTAAGTTAATTAACCTTCTTTAACGTATTGAAGTTGATATAAAGCCATGGCGGCATAACGACAGTACATTTGGAAGAATTCCGTAGTCTTATATTTAGGTATAAAGTCGATTTTGTTGTATATACGCATTTAGCAATCGATATCGAAATGCTTCAAATAACTGGTTTAACATACTTAAGTTAATTAACCTTCTTTAACGAACTGAAGTTAACATAAAGCCATAACGGCTCATAAGTTTAACACATTTAAGTTAATAAACCTTCTTTAACGATCTGAAGTTGGCATATAGCCATGGCGGAATAACGGCAGTGCATTTAGAAGAATTCCGTCATCTTATATTTAGGTATAAATTCGGTTTTCTTGTATATACACATTTAGCAATCGATATCGAGATGCTTCAAATCATTAGTTTAACATATTTAAGTTTATAAAACTTCTTTTTCTTACTGAAGTTTACGTAAAGCCATAACGGTATAACGGCAGTGCATTTGGAAGAATTCCGTAACCTTTTATTTAGGAATAAAGTCGATTTTGTTGTATATACACATTTAGCAATCGATATCAAGATGATTCAACTCATAAGTTTAACATATTTAAGTTAATAAACCTCCTTTAACGAACTGAAGTTGGCATAAAGCCATGGCGGCAAAACCACAGTACATTTGGAAGAATTCCGTAGTCTTATATTTAGGTATAAAGTCGATTTTCTTGTATATATGCATTAAGCAATCGAAATCGAAATGCTTCAAATAACTGGTTTAACGTATTTAAGTTAATAAACCTTCTTTAACGAACTGAAACAAAATCCACAACTGCATAACGGCAGTGCATTTAGAAGAATTCCGTTATCGTATATTAATGTACAAAGTCGATTTTCTTGTATATACACATTTAGCAATCGACATCGAGATGCTTCAACTCATAAGTTTAACATATTTAAGTTATTAAACCTTCTTTAACGAACGGAAGTTGGTTTAAAGCCATGGCGGCATAACGGCAGTGCATGTAGAAGAATTCCGTTAACTTATATTTAGGTATAATAAAGTTGATTTTCTTGTTTGTATACATTTAGCAATCGATATCGAGATGCTTCAAATCGTTAGTTTAACATATTTAAGTTAGTTAGCCTTCTTTAACGTAATGAAGGTGATATAAAGCCATGGCGGAATAACGACAGTACATTTGGAAGTATTCCGTAATCTTATGTTTAGATATAAATTCGATTTTCTTGTATATACGCATTTAGCAAGCGATAACTAAATGCTTCAAGTCATTAGTTTACGAAATTTAAGTTAATTAGCCTTCTTTAACATATTGAAGTTGATATAAAGCCATGGCGGCAAAACGGCAGTGCATGTAGATAAATTCCGTAGTCTTATATTTAGGTATAAAGTCGATTTTCTTGTATATACTCATTTAGCAATCGATATCGAAATGCTTCAAATTATAAGTTTAACATATTTAAGTTAATAAACCTTCTTTAACGAACTGAAAATAAATCCACAACTGCATAACGGCAGAATTCCGTTATCGTATATTAATGTATAAAGTCGATTTTCTTGTATATACACATTTAGCAATCGATATCGAAATGCTTCAAATCATTAGTTTAACATATTTAAGTTAATTATCCTTCTTTTTCTTACTGAAGTTTACATAAAGCCATAACGGTATAACGGCAGTTCATTTCCAAGAACTCGGTAATCTTATATTTAGGAATAAAGCCGATTTTGTTGTATATACACATTTAGCAATCGATATCGAGACTGTTCAACTCATTAATTTAACATATTTAAGTTAATAAACCTTCTTTAACGATCAGAAGTTTGCATATAGCCATGGCGGCATAACGACAGTACATTTGGAAGAATTCCGTAATCTTATGTTTAGGTATAAATTCGATTTTCTTGTATATACACATTTAGCAATCGATATCGAAATGCTTCATATCATTAGTTTAACATATTTAGTTAATAAACATTTTTTAGCTTACTGAAGTCTTCATAAAGCCTTAACGGTATAACGGCAGTGCATTTAGAAGAATTCCGTAATGTTGTAATATTATATTTAGGTATAAAGTCGCTTTTCTTGTATTTACACATTTAGCAATCGATATCGAAATGCTTCAAATCATTAGTTTAACATATTTAAGTTAATTATCCTTCTTTTTCTTACTGAAGTTTACATAAAGCCATAACGGTATAACGGCAGTTCATTTCCAAGAACTCGGTAATCTTATATTTAGGAATAAAGCCGATTTTGTTGTATATACACATTTAGCAATCGATATCGAGACTGTTCAACTCATTAATTTAACATATTTAAGTTAATAAACCTTCTTTAACGATCAGAAGTTTGCATATAGCCATGGCGGCATAACGACAGTACATTTGGAAGAATTCCGTAATCTTATGTTTAGGTATAAATTCGATTTTCTTGTATATACACATTTAGCAATCGATATCGAAATGCTTCATATCATTAGTTTAACATATTTAGTTAATAAACATTTTTTAGCTTACTGAAGTCTTCATAAAGCCTTAACGGTATAACGGCAGTGCATTTAGAAGAATTCCGTAATGTTGTAATATTATATTTAGGTATAAAGTCGCTTTTCTTGTATTTACACATTTAGCAATCGATATCGAAATGCTTCAAATCATTAGTTTAACATATTTAAGTTAATTATCCTTCTTTTTCTTACTGAAGTTTACATAAAGCTATAACGGTATAACGGCAGTTCATTTCCAAGAACTCGGTAATCTTATATTTAGGAATAAAGCCGATTTTGTTGTATATACACATTTAGCAATCGATATCGAGACTGTTCAACTCATTAATTTAACATATTTAAGTTAATAAACCTTCTTTAACGATCAGAAGTTTGCATATAGCCATGGCGGCATAACGACAGTACATTTGGAAGAATTCCGTAATCTTATGTTTAGGTATAAATTCGATTTTCTTGTATATACACATTTAGCAATCGATATCGAAATGCTTCATATCATTAGTTTAACATATTTAGTTAATAAACATTTTTTAGCTTACTGAAGTCTTCATAAAGCCTTAACGGTATAACGGCAGTGCATTTAGAAGAATTCCGTAATGTTGTAATATTATATTTAGGTATAAAGTCGCTTTTCTTGTATTTACACATTTAGCAATCGATATCGAAATGCTTCAAACCATTAGCTTAACATTTTTAAAGTAATCAACCTTCTTTAACGGATTGAAGGTAATATAAAGCCATGGCGGTATAACGACAGTACATGCGGAAGAATTCCGTAATCTTATGTTTAGGTATAAATTCGATTTTCTTTTATATACACATTTAGCGAGCGATATCGAAATGCTTCAAATCATTAATTTACCAAATTTAAGTTAACTAACCTTTCTTAACGTATTGAAGTTGATATAAAGCCATGGCGGCATAACGACAGTACATTTGGAAGAATTCCGTAGTCTTATATTTAGGTATAAAGTCGATTTTCTTGTATATACACATTAAGCAATCGATAACGAAATGTTTCAAATCGATAGTTTAACATATTTAAGGTTATTAACCTTCTTTATCTTACTGAAGTTTACATAAAGCCATAACGGTATAACGGCAGCGCATTTGGAAGAATTCCGTAATCTCATATTTAGGTATAAGGTCGATTTTCTTGTATATACACATTTAGCTATCGATATCGAAATGCTTCAAATCATTAGTTTAACATATAAAGTTGATAAACGTTTTTTAGCTTACTGAAGTCTACATAGAGCCTTAGCGGTATAACG
>JAPZAG010000785.1:0-26977 GCA_027475135.1 Bactrocera correcta | reverse complement strand
TTTTTAACATACACATATAGCAATCGATATCGAAATGCTTCACCTCATAAGTTTAATATATTTAAGTTAAAAACCTTCTTTAACGTACTGAAATTTATATAAAGCCATAACGGCATAACGGCAGTGTATTTCGAAGAACTCCGTAATCTTATATTTAGATATAAAGCCGAATTTGTTGTATATACGCATTTAGCAATCGATATCGAAATTCTTCAAATCATTAGTTTAACATATTTAAAATAATTAATCTTCTTTAACGTAATGAAGGTGATATAAAGCCATGGCGGCCTAACGACAGTGCATTTAGAAGAATTTCGTAATCTTAGATTTAGGTATAAATTCGATTTTGTTGTATATACGCATTTAGCAATCGATATCGAAATGCTTCAAATAAATGATTTAGCATATTTAGGTTAATTAACCTTCTTTATCTTACTGAAGTTTACATAAAGCCATAACGGCATAACGGCAGTATATTTGGGTGAATTCCGTAAACTTTTATTTAGGTATAAAATCGATATTCTTGTACATATACACTTAGCAATCGATATCGAAAAGCTCAAATCATTAGTTTAATATATTTGAGTAATTTAACCTTCTTTAACGTACTGAAATTTATATAAAGCCATAACAGCATAACGGCAGTGCATTTAGAAGAATTACGTTATCTTATATTTAGGTATAAAGTCGAATTCCTTGTATATACGCATTTAGCAATCGTTATCGACATGCTTCAAATCATTAGTTTAACATATTTAAGTTAATAAACCTTCTTTAACGTACTGAAATTTATATAAAACCATAACGGCATAACGGCAGTATATTTGGGTGAATTCCGTAATCTTTTACTTAGGTATAGAATCGATTTTCATGTACATACGCATTTAGCAATCGATATCGAAATGCTTCAAATCATTAGTTTAACATATTTAAATTAATTAATCTTCTTTAACGAACAGAAGTTGGCGTAAAGCCATGTCGGCATAACGGCAGTGCATTTAGAAGAATTCCGTTAGCTTATATTTAGGTATAAAGTCGATTTTCTTGTATATACACATTTAGCAATCGATATCGAGATGCTTCAAATCATTAGTTTAACATATTTAAGTAAATAAACCTTCTTTAGCGAACTGAAATTTATATAAAGCCATAACGGCGTATCGGGAGTGTATTTCGATGAATTCCGTAATCTTGTATTTAGATATAAAGTCGACTTTCTTGTATATACTCATTTAGCAATCGATATCGAAATGCTTCAAATCATTACTTTAATATATTTAAGTTAATAAAGCTTCTTTAACGTAATGAATGTGATATAAAGCCATAACGGCATAACAGGAGTGTATTTCTATGAATTCCGTAATCTTTTATTTAGGTATAAAGTCGATTTTCTTGTATTAACACATTTAGCAATCGATATCGAAAATCTTCAAATCATTAGTTTAACATATTTAAGTTAATTAATCTTCTTTAACGATCTGAAGTTTGCATATAGCCATGACGGCATAACGGCAGTGCATGTAGAAGAATTCCGTAATCTTATATTTAGGTATAAAGTCGATTTTCTTGTATATACACATTTAGCTATCGATATTAAAATGCTTCAAATCATTAGTTTAACATATTAAGTTAATAAACATTTTTTAGCTTACTGAAGTCTACATAAAGCCTTAACGGTATAACGGCAGTGCATTTAGAAGAATTCCGTAAGGTTATAATTTTATATTTAGGTATAAAGTCGATTTTCTTGTATTTACACATTTAGCAATCGATATCGAAATGCTTCAAAACATTAGTTTAACATATTTAAAATAATTTACCTTCTTTAACGTATTGAAGGTGATATAAAGCCATGGCGGCATAACGACAGTACATGTGGAAGAATTCCGTAATCTTATATTTAGGTATAAAGTCGATTTTCTTGTATATACACATTTTTCAATCGATATCAAAATGCTTCAAATAACTGGTTTAGCATATTTAAGTTAATTAACTTTCTTTATCTTACTGAAGTTTACATAAAGCCATAACGACATAACGGCAGTATATGTGGCAGAATTCCGTAATCTTATATTTAGGTATAAAGTCGATTTTATTGTACATACACATTTAGCAATCGATATCGAAATGCTTCATCTCATAAGTTTAACATATTTAAGTTAATAAACCTTCTTTAACGTACTGAAATTTATATAAAGCCATAACGGCATAACGGCAGTGTATTTCGAAGAATTCCGTAATCTTATATTTAGATATAAAGCCGAATTTGTTGTATATACGCATTTAGCAATCGATATCGAAATTCTTCAAATCATAAGTTTAACATATTTAAAATAATTAACCTTTTTTAACGTAATGAAGGTGATATAAAGCCATGGCGGCCTAACGACTGTGCATTTAGAAGAATTCCGTAATCTTATATTTAGGTATAAATTCGATTTTGCTGTATATACGCATTTAGCAATCGATATCGAAATGCTCAAATCATTAGCTTAACGTATTTGAGTAAATTAACCTTCTTTAACGTACTGAAATTTATATACAGCCATAACAGCATAACGGCAGTGCATTTAGAAGAATTACGTTATCTTATATTTAGGTATAAAGTCGATTTCCTTGTATATACGCATTTAGCAATCGATATCGAAATGCTTCAAATCATTAGTTTAACATATTTACGTTAATAAACCTTCTTTAACGCACAGAAGTCTTCATAAAGCCTTAACGGTATAACTGCGGTGCATTTAGAAGAATTCCGTAATCTTATATTTAGATATAATGTCGATTTTGTTGTATATACTCATTTAGCAATCGATATCGAAATGCTTCAAATCATTAGTTTAATATATTTAAGTTAATAAAGCTTCTTTAACGAACTGATGTTGGCATAAAGCTATGGCGGCATAACGGCAGTGCATGTAGAAGAATTCCGTAATCTTATATTTAGGTATAAAGTCGATTTTCTTGTATATACACATTTAGCAATCGATATCGAAATGCTTCAAATCATTAGTTTAACATTTTTAAATATTAGTAAACCTTCTTTAACGCACTGACGTCTTCATAAAACCTTAACGGTATAACTGCAGTGCATTTAGAAGACTTCCGTATTCTTATATTTAGGTATAAAGTCGATTTTCTTGTATTTACATATTTAGCAATCGATATCGAAATGCTTCAAATCATTAGTTTAACGTATTCAAGTTAATTACCCCTCTTTGTCTTACTTAAGTCTACATAAAGCCTTAACGGCATAACGGCAGTGCATTTAGAAGAATTCCGTTATCTTATATTTATGTACAAATTTGATTTTCTTGTATGTACACATTTAGCAAGCGATATCGAAATGCTTCAAATCATTAGTTTAACATATTTAAGTTAATTAACCTTCTTTAACGTATTGATGTTGATATAAAGCCATGGCGGCATAACGGCAGTGCAATTAGAAGAAGTCCGTAGTCTTATATTTAGGTATAAAGTCGGTTTTCTTGTATATACACATATAGCAATCGATAACGAAATGCTTCAAATCATTAGTTTAACATATTTAAGTTAATTAACCTTCTTTATCTTACTGAAGTTTACACAAAGCCATAACGGCATAACGGCAGTATATTTGGGTGAATTCCGTAAGTTTTATTTAGGTATAAAATCGATTTTCTTGTACATATACATTTGGCAATCGATATCGAAATGCTCAAATCATTAGCTTAACATATTTGAGTAAATTAACCTTCTTTAACGTACTGAAATTTATATACAGCCATAACAGCATAACGGCAGTGCATTTAGAAGAATTACGTTATCTTATATTTAGGTATAAAGTCGATTTCCTTGTATATACGCATTTAGCAATCGATATCGACATGCTTCAAATCCTTAGTTTAACATATTTAAGTTAATAAACTGTCTTTAACGCACAGAAGTCTTCATAAAGCCTTAACGGTATAACTGCAGTGCATTTAGAAGAATTCCGTAATCTTATATTTAGGTATAAAGTCGATTTTGTTGTATATACTCATTTAGCAATCGATATCGAAATGCTTCAAATCATTAGTTTAATATATTTAAGTTAATAAAGCTTCTTTAACGCACTGAAGTTAACTTAAAGCCATGGCGGCATAACGGCAGTGAATGTAGAAGAATTCCGTAATCTTATATTTAGGTATAAAGTCGATTTTCTTGTATATACACATTTAGCAATCGATATCGAAATGTTTCAAATCATTAGTTTAACATATTTAAGTTAGTAAACCTTCTTTAACGTACTGACGTCTTCATAAAGCCTTAACGGTATAACTGCAGTGCATTTAGAAAAACTTCCGTTTCTTATATTTAGGTATAAAGTCGATTTTCTTGTATTTACGCATTTAGCAATCGATATCAAACATGCTTCAAATCCTTAGTTTAACGTATTTAAGTTAAAAAAACCCTTCTTTAACGTAAAAAGGGTCTTATAAAGCCTTGGCGGTATAACGCAGTGCATTTAGAAGAATTCCGTAATCTTATATTTGGGTATAAAGTCGATTTTGTTGTATATACTCATTTAGCAATCGATATCAAAAATGCTTCAAATCATTAGTTTAATATATTTAAGTTAATAAAGCTTCTTTAACGCACTGAAGTTAACTTAAAGCCATGGCGGCATAACGGCAGTGTATGTAGAAGAATTCCGTAATCTTATATTTAGGTATAAAGTCGATTTTCTTGTATATATACATTTAGCAATCGATATCGAAATGTTTCAAATCATTGGTTTAACATATTTAAGTTATAAACCTTTTTTAAAGCGTACTAAACGTTGGCATAAACCCAACGGTAAAAGCTGCAGTGCATTTAGAAAAACTTCCGAAATTCTTATATTTAGGTATAAAGTCGATTTTGTTGTATTTACATATTTAGAAAGTCGAAAATCGAAATGCTTCAAATCATTGGTTTAACGTATTTAAGTTAATTAACCTTCTTTAACGTAATGAAGGTGATATAAAGCCATGGCGGCATAACGACAGTGTATTTCAAATGAATTCCGTAATCTTATATTTGGGTATAAAGTCGATTTTCTTGTATATACTCATTTAGCAATCTATATCAAAAATGCTTCAAATCATTAGTTTAATATATTTAAGTTAATAAAGCTTCTTTAACGCACTGAAGTTAACATAAAGCCATGGCGGCATAACGGCAGTGTATGTAGAAGAATTCCGTAATCTTATATTTAGGTATAAAGTCGATTTTCTTGTATATATACATATAGCAATCGATATCGAAATGCTTCAAATCATTGGTTTAAAATATTTAAGTTCATAAACCTTCTTTAGCGAACTGAAGTTGGCATAAAGCAATGGCGGCATAACAGCAGTGCATTTAGAAGAATTCCGTAATCTTATATTTAGGTATAAAGTCGATTTTGTTGTATATACGCATTAAGCAGTCGATATCGAAATGCTTCAAATAACTGGTTTAACATATTTAAGTTAATTAACCTTCTTTAACGTAATGAAGGTGATATAAAGCCATAACGGCATAAAGGGAGTGTATTTCGATGAATTCCGTAATCCTATATTTAGGTATAAAGTCGACTTTCTTGTATATACTCATTTAGCAATCTATATCGAAATGCTTCAAATCATTAGTTTAATATATTTAAGTTATTAAAGCTTCTTTAACGCACTGAAGTTAACATAAAGCCATGGCGGCATAACGGCAGTGTATGTAGAAGAATTCCGTAATCTTATATTTAGGTATAAAGTCGATTTTCTTGTATATATACATATAGCAATCGATATCGAAATGCTTCAAATCATTAGTTTAAGATATTTAAGTTCATAAACCTTCTTTAACGAACTGAAGTTGGCATAAAGCAATGGCGGCATAACAGCAGTGCATTTAGAAGAATTCCGTAATCTTTTATTTAGGCATAAAGTCGATTTTCTTTTATATACACATTTAGCAATCGATAACGAAATGCTTCAAATCATTAGTTTAACATATTTAAGTTAATAAACCTTCTTTAACGAACTGAAGTTTGCATAAAGCCATGGCGGCATAATGGCAGTGCATGTAGAAGAATTCCGTTAGGTTATATTTAGGTATAAAGTCGATTTTCTTGTACATACACATTTAGCAATCGATATCGAGATGCTGTAAATCATTAGTTTAACATTTTTAAGTTAATTAGCCTTCTTTAACGTAATGAAGGTGATATAAAGCCATGGCGGCATAACGACAGTACATTTGGAAGTATTCCGTAATCTTATGTTCAGATATAAATTCGATTTTCTTTTATATACACATATAGCTATCGATATCGAAATGCTTCAAATAACTGGTTTAACATATTTAAGTTAATAAACCTTCTTTAACGAACTGAACATAAATCCATAACGGCATAACGGCAGTGCATCTAGAATAATTCCGTTATCTTATATTAATGTATAAATTCGATTTTCCCGTATATACACATTTAGCAAGCGATATCGAAATGCTTCAAATCATTAGTTTAACATATTTAAGTTAATTAACCTTCTTTATCCTACTGAAGTTTACATAAAGCCATAACGGTATAACGGCAATGCATTTGGAAGAATTCCGTAATCTAAAATTTAGGTATAAAGTCGATTTTGTTGTATATACACATTTAGCAATCGATATCGAAATGCTTCAAATCATTAGTTTAACATATTTGAGTTAATTAATCTTCTTTAACGAACTGAAGTTGGCGTAAAGCCATGGCGGCATAACGGCAGTGCATTTAGAAGAATTCCGTAATCTTATATTTATGTATAAAGTCGATTTTGTTGTATATACGCATTTAGCAATCGATATCGAAATGCTTCAAATAACGGTTTAGCATATTTAGGTTAATTAACCTTCTTTATCTTACTGAAGTTTACATAAAGCCATAACGGCATAACGGCAGTTATTTGGGAATTCCGTAAGCTTTTATTTAGGTATAAAATCGATTTTCTTGTAATATATATTTAGCAATCGAAATTTATGTAAAGCCATAACAGCATAACGGCAGGCACTTAGATGAATTACGTTATCTTATATTTAGGTATAAAGTCGATTTCCTTGTATATACGCATTTAGCAATCGTTATCGACATACTTCAAATCATTAGTTTAACATATTTAAGTTAATAAACCTTTTTTAAAGCGTACTGAAATTTATAAAAAGCCATAACGGCATAACGGCATAGGCAGTATATTTGGGTGAATTCCGTATCTTTTATTTAGGTATAAATCGATTTTCTTGTATATACACATTTAGCAATCGATATCGAAATGCTTCAAATCATTAGTTTAACATATTTAAGTAAATTAACTTCTTTAGCGAACTGAAATTTATATAAAGCCATAACGGCATAACGGGAGTGTATTTCGATGAATTCCGTTATCTTTATTTAGGTATAAAGTCGACTTTCTTGTATATACCATTTAGCAATCGATATCGAAATGCTTCAAATCATTAGTTTAACATATTTAAGTTAATAACTTCTTTAACGTAACGAAGGTGATATAAAGCCATAACGGCATAACGGGAGTGTATTTCGATGAATTCCGTAACTTATATTTAGGTATAAAGTCGACTTTCTTGTATTTACACATTTAGCAATCGATATCGAAATCTTCAAATCATTAGTTTAACATATTTAAGTTAATTAACTTTCTTTAACGTAACGAAGGTGATATAAAGCCATAACGGCATAACGGGAGTGTATTTCGATGAATTCCGTAAACTTATATTTAGGTATAAAGTCGACTTTCTTGTATTTACACATTTAGCAATCGATATCGAAAATCTTCAAATCATTAGTTTAACATATTTAAGTTAATTAACTTTCTTTAACGTAATGAAGGTGATATAAAGCCATAACGGCATAAAGGGAGTGTATTTCATTGAATTCCGTAATCTTATATTTAGGTATAAAGTCGACTTTCTTGTATATACACATTTAGCAATCGATATCGAAATGCTTCAAATCATTAGTTTAGCATATTTAAGTAAATTAATCTTCTTTAGCGAACTGAAATTTATATAAAGCCATAACGGCGTAACGGGAGTGTATTTCGATGAATTCCGTAATCTTGTATTTAGATATAAAGTCGACTTTCTTGTATATACTCATTTAGCAATCGACATCGAAATGCTTCAAATCATTACTTTAATATATTTAAGTTAATAAAGCTTCTTTAACGTAATGAATGTGATATAAAGCCATAACGGCATAACGGGAGTGTATTTCGATGAATTCCGTAATCTTATATTTAGGTATAAAGTCGACTTTCTTGTATTAACACATTTAGCAATCGATATCGAAAATCTTCAAATCATTAGTTTAACATATTTAAGTTAATTAATCTTCTTTAACGAACAGAAATTGGCGTAAAGCCATGGCGGCATAACGGCAGTGCATTTAGAAGAATTCCGTAATCATATATTTAGGTATAAAGTCGATCTTCTTGTATATACACATTTAGCAATCGATATCGAAATGCTTCAAATCATTAGTTTACTATATTTAAGTGAATTAAACATCTTTATTTTACTGAAGTCTACAAAAGCCTTAACGGCATAACGGCAGTGCATTTGGAAGAATTACGTAATCATATATTTAGGTATCAAGTCGATTTTCTTGTATATACATATTAAGCAATCGATATCAAAATGCTTCAAATAACTGGTTTAGCATATTTAAGTTAATTAACTTTCTTTATCTTACTGAAGTTTACATAAAGCCATAACGGTAAAACGGCAGTGCATTTGGAAGAATTCCGTAATCTTATATTCAGGTATAAAGTCGATTTTCTTGTATATACTCATTTAGCAATCGATATCGAAATGCTTTAAATCAATAGTTTAGCATACTTAAGTTAATAAAGCTTCTTTAGAAGAACACCGTTATCTTATACTAAGGTATAAAGTCGATTTTCTTGTATATACACATTTAGCAATCGATATCGAAATGCTTCAAATCATTAGTTTAACATATTTAAGTTAGTTGACCTTCTTTAACGTATTGAAGTTGACATAAAGCCATGGCGGCATTACGGCAGTGAATTTAGAAGATTTCTGTTATCTTATATTAAGGTATAAAGTCGATTTCCTTGTATATATGCGCATTTAGCAATCGATATCGACATGCTTCAAATCAATAGTTTAACATATTTACGTTAATAAACCTTCTTTAACGCACAGAAGTCTTCATAAAGCCTTAACGGTATAACTGCAGTGCATTTAGAAGAATTCCGTAATCTTATATTTAGGTATAAAGTCGATTTTGTTGTATATACTCATTTAGCAATCGATATCGAAATGCTTCAAATCATTAGTTTAATATATTTAAGTTAATAAAGCTTCTTTAACGCACTGACGTCTTCATAAAGCCTTAACGGTATAACTGCAGTGCATTTAGAAGACTTCCGTATTCTTATATTTAGGTATAAAGTCGATTTTCTTGTATTTACATATTTAGCAATCGATATCGAAATGCTTCAAATCATTAGTTTAACATATTTCAGTAAGTAAAACTTCTTTAACGCACTGACGTCTTCATAAAGCCTTAACGGTATAACTGCAGTGCATTTAGAAGACTTCCGTATTCTTATATTTAGGTATAAAGTCGATTTTGTTGTTCATACACATTTAGCAATCGATATCGAAATGCTTCAAATCATTAGTTTAACATATTTAAGTTAATTAATCCTCTTTATCTTACTGAAGTCTACAAAAGCCATAACGGCAGTATATTTGGGTGAATTTCGTAATCTTTTATTTAGGTATAAAATCGATTTTCTTGTGTATATACATTTAGCAATCGATATAGAGATGCTTTAGCTCGTAAGTTTAACATATTTAAGTTAATAAACCTTCTTTAACGATCTGAAGTGGGCACATAGCCATGGCGGCATAACGGCAGTGCATGTAGAAGAATTCCATAATCTTATATTTAGGTATAAAGTCGATTTTCTTGTATATACACATTTAGCTATCGATATCGAAATGCTTCGAATCATTAGTTAAACATACTAAGTTAAAAAACATTTTTTAGATTACTGAAGTCTACATAAAGCCTTAGCGGTATAACGGCAGTGCATTTAGAAGAATTCCGTAATGTTATAATTTTATATTTAGGTATAAAGTCGATTTTCTTGTATTTACACATTTAGCAGTCGATATCGAAATGCTTCAAAGCATAAGTTTAACATATTTAAAATAATTAACCTTCTTTAACGTATTGAAGTTGATACAAAGCCATGGCGGCTTAACGACAGTACATTTGGAAGAATTCCCTAATCTTATATTTAGGTATAAAGTCGATTTTCTTGCTTGCTTCTTCTTGCGAAATGCTTCAAATCATTAGTTTAGCATATTTAAGTTAATAAACCTTCTTTAACGCACTGAAGTCTATATAAAGCCTTAACGGTATAACTGAACTGCATTTAGAAGAACTCCGTTATCTTATATTTAGGTATAAATTCGACTTTCTTGTATATACTCATTTAGCAAGCGATATCGAAATGCTTCAAATAATTAGTTTAACATATTTAAGTTAATTAACCTTCTCTAACGTATTGAAGTTGATATAAAGCCATAACGACAGTACATTTGGAAGAATTCCGTAATCTTATGTTTAGGTATAAATTCGATTTTCTTGTAAATACACATTTAGCAAGCGATATCGAAATGCTTCAACTCGTTAGTTTAACATATTTAAGTTAATTATCCTTCTTTAACGTATTGAAGTTGATATAAAGCTATAACGGCAGTGCATTTGGAAGAATTCCGTAATCTTATATTTAAGTATAAAGTCCATTTTCTTGTATATACACATTTTGCAAACGATATCGAAATGCTTCAAATAACTGGTTTAGCATATTTAAGTTAATAAACCTTCTTTATCTTACTGAAGTTTACATAAAGCCATAACGGTAAACCGGCAGTGCATTTGGAAGAATTCCGTAATCTTATATTTAGGTATAAAGTCGATTTTCTTGTATATACTCATTAAGAAATCGATATCGAAATGCTTTAAATCAATAGTTTAGCATACTTAAGTTAATAAAGCTTCTTTAGAAGAACTCCGTTATCTTATACTAAGGTATAAAGTCGATTTTCTTGTATACACACATTTAGCAATCGATATCCAAATGCTTCAAATCATTAGTTTAACATATTTAAGTTAGTTGACCTTCTTTAACGTATTGAAGTTGACATAAAGCCATGGCGGCATTACGGCAGTGCTTTTAGAAGATTTCTGTTATCTTATTCTAAGGTATATAGTCGATTTTGTTGAATACATACATATAGCAATCGATATCGAAATGCTTCAAACCATTAGTTTAACATATTTAAGTTAATAAACCTTCTTTAACGCATTGAAGTTGATGTAAAGCCATGGCGGCATAACGGCAGTGCATTAAGAAGAATTCCGTTATCTTTTATTTAGGTATAAAATCGATTTTCTTGTGTATACACATTTAGCAATCGATATAGAGATGCTTCAGCTCGTAAGTTTAACATATTTAAGTTAATAAACCTTCTTTAACGATCTGAAGTGGGCACATTGCCACGGCGGCATAACGACAGTACATGTGGAAGAATTCCGTAATCTTATATTTAGGTATAAAGTCGACTTTCTTGTATATATATATTTCGCAATCGATATTGAAATGCTTCAGATAACTGGTTTAACATATTTAAGTTAATAAACCTCCTTTAGCGAACTGAAGTTGATATAAAGCCATAACGGCAGGGCATTTGGAAGGATGCCGTAGTCTTATATTTAGGCATAAAGTCGATTTTCTTGTATATACACATTTTGCAATTGAAATCGAAATGCTTTAAATCATTAGTTAAACATATTAAAGTAAATTAACCATCTTTAACGTAATGAAGGTGATATAAAGCCATGGCGGCATAACGACAGTGCATGTAGAAGAATTCCGTAATCTTATATATAGGTATAAATTCAATTTTCTTGTATATACGCATTTAGCAATCGATACCGAAATGCTTCAAATCAATAGTGTAACATATTTAAGTTAATAAACGCTCTTTATCTTACTGAAGTCTACAAAAGCCTTAACGGCATAACGGCAGTGCATTTGGAAGAGTTCCGTAATCTTATATTTAGGTATTATGTCGTATATTGTATATACCCATTTAGCAATCGACATCGAAATGCTTTAAATCATTAGTTTAACATATTAAAGTTAATTAACCATCTTTAACGTAATAAAGGTGATATAAAGCCATGGCGGCATAACGACAGTGCATGTAGAAGAATTCTGTAATCTTATATATAGGTATAGATTCAATTTTCTTGTATATGCGCATTTAGCAATCGATACCGAAATGCTTCAAATCAATAGTGTAACATATTTAAGTTAATAAACGCTCTTTATCTTACTGAAGTCTACAAAAGCCTTAACGGCATAACGGCAGTGCATTTGGAAGAGTTCCGTAATCTTATATTTAGATATTAAGTCAATTTTCTTGTATATACGCATTTAGCAATCGATATCGAAATGCTTCAAATCATAAGTTTAACATATTTAAGTTAATTAACCCTCTTTATTTTACTGAAGTTTACATAAAGCCATAACGGCAGTATATTTATATGAAATCCGTTATCTTATATTTAGGTATAAAGTCCATTTTGTTGTACATACACATTTAGCAATCCATATCGAAATGCTTCAAATCATTAGTTTAACATATTTGAGTTAATTAACGCTCTTTATTTTACTGAAGTCTACAAAAGGCTTAACGGCATAACGGCAGTGCATTTGGAAGAGTTCCGTAATCTTATATTTAGGTATTAAGTCGATTTTGTTGTATATACGCATTAAGCAATCGAAATCGAGATGCTTCAAATCATTAGTTTAACATATTTAAGATAATAAACCCTCTTTGTCTTACGGAAGTCTACAAAAGCTTTAACGGTAGTGCATTTGGAAGAGTTCCGTAATCTCATATTTAGGTATTAAGTCGATTTTCTTGTATATACGCATTTAGCAGTCAACATCGAAATGCTTCCAATCAATAGTGTATATATATTTAAGTTAATAAAACTTCTTAAACGTATTAAAGGTGATACAAAGCCATGGCGGCATAACGACAGTACATTTGGAAGAATTCCGTAATCTTATATTTAGGTATAAAGTCGATTTTCTTGTATCTTATATTTAGGTATAAAGTCAATTTTCTTGTATACACGCATTTAGCAATCGATATCGAAATGCTTCAAATAATTGGTTTAGCATATTTAGGTTAATTAGCCTTCTTTATCTTTCCGAAGTTTACATAAAGCCATAACGGCAGTATATTTGGGTGAATTCCGTAATCTTTTATTTAAGTATAAAATCGATTTTCTTGTACATACACATTTAGCAATCGATATCGAAACGCTTCAAATCATTAGTTTAAAATATTTAAGTTAATTAACCTTCTTTATCTTACTGATGTCTACAAACGGCTTAACGCCATAACGGCAAAGCATTTAGAAGAATTACGTAATCTTATATTTAGGAATAAAGTCGATTTTGTTGTATATAAACATTAAGCAATCGATATCGAAATGCTTCAAATCATTAGTTTAACATATTTAAGCTAATTAACCCTCTTTATCTTACTAAAGTCTACAAAAGCCTTAACGGCGTAACGACAGTGCATTCGGAAGAATTCCGTTATCTTATATTTAGGTATAAAGCCGATTTTGTTGTACATACGCATTTAGCAATCGATATCGAAATGTTTCAAATCATTAGTTTAATATATTTAAGTTAATGACGCTTCTTTAACGCACTGAAGACAACATAAAGCCATGGCGGCATAACGGCAATGCATGTAGAAGAATTCCGTAATCTTATATTTAGGTATAAATTCGATTTTGTTGTATAAAAATACGCATTTAGCAATCGATATCGAAATGCTTTAAATCATTAGTTAAACATATTAAAGTTAATTAACCATCTTTAACGTAATGAAGGTGATATAAAGCCATGGCGGCATAACGACAGTGCATGTAGAAGAATTCCGTAATCTTATATATAGGTATAAATTCAATTTTCTTGTATATACGCATTTAGCAATCGATACCGAAATGCTTCAAATCAATAGTGTAACATATTTAAGTTAATAAACGCTCTTTATCTTACTGAAGTCTACAAAAGCCTTAACGGCATAACGGCAGTGCATTTGGAAGAGTTCCGTAATCTTATATTTAGGTATTATGTCGTATATTGTATATACCCATTTAGCAATCGACATCGAAATGCTTTAAATCATTAGTTTAACATATTAAAGTTAATTAACCATCTTTAACGTAATAAAGGTGATATAAAGCCATGGCGGCATAACGACAGTGCATGTAGAAGAATTCTGTAATCTTATATATAGGTATAGATTCAATTTTCTTGTATATGCGCATTTAGCAATCGATACCGAAATGCTTCAAATCAATAGTGTAACATATTTAAGTTAATAAACGCTCTTTATCTTACTGAAGTCTACAAAAGCCTTAACGGCATAACGGCAGTGCATTTGGAAGAGTTCCGTAATCTTATAGTTAGATATTAAGTCAATTTTCTTGTATATACGCATTTAGCAATCGATATCGAAATGCTTCAAATCATAAGTTTAACATATTTAAGTTAATTAACCCTCTTTATTTTACTGAAGTTTACATAAAGCCATAACGGCAGTATATTTATATGAAATCCGTTATCTTATATTTAGGTATAAAGTCCATTTTGTTGTACATACACATTTAGCAATCCATATCGAAATGCTTCAAATCATTAGTTTAACATATTTGAGTTAATTAACGCTCTTTATTTTACTGAAGTCTACAAAAGGCTTAACGGCATAACGGCAGTGCATTTGGAAGAGTTTCGTAATCTTATATTTAGGTATTAAGTCGATTTTGTTGTATATACGCATTAAGCAATCGAAATCGAGATGCTTCAAATCATTAGTTTAACATATTTAAGATAATAAACCCTCTTTGTCTTACGGAAGTCTACAAAAGCTTTAACGGTAGTGCATTTGGAAGAGTTCCGTAATCTCATATTTAGGTATTAAGTCGATTTTCTTGTATATACGCATTTAGCAGTCAACATCGAAATGCTTCCAATCAATAGTGCATATATATTTAAGTTAATAAAACTTCTTAAACGTATTAAAGGTGATACAAAGCCATGGCGGCATAACGACAGTACATTTGGAAGAATTCCGTAATCTTATATTTAGGTATAAAGTCGATTTTCTTGTATCTTATATTTAGGTATAAAGTCAATTTTCTTGTATACACGCATTTAGCAATCGATATCGAAATGCTTCAAATAATTGGTTTAGCATATTTAGGTTAATTAGCCTTCTTTATCTTTCCGAAGTTTACATAAAGCCATAACGGCAGTATATTTGGGTGAATTCCGTAATCTTTTATTTAAGTATAAAATCGATTTTCTTGTACATACACATTTAGCAATCGATATCGAAACGCTTCAAATCATTAGTTTAAAATATTTAAGTTAATTAACCTTCTTTATCTTACTGATGTCTACAAACGGCTTAACGCCATAACGGCAAAGCATTTAGAAGAATTACGTAATCTTATATTTAGGTATAAAGTCGATTTTGTTGTATATAAACATTAAGCAATCGATATCGAAATGCTTCAAATCATTAGTTTAACATATTTAAGCTAATTAACCCTCTTTATCTTACTAAAGTCTACAAAAGCCTTAACGGCGTAACGACAGTGCATTCGGAAGAATTCCGTTATCTTATATTTAGGTATAAAGCCGATTTTGTTGTACATACGCATTTAGCAATCGATATCGAAATGTTTCAAATCATTAGTTTAATATATTTAAGTTAATGACGCTTCTTTAACGCACTGAAGACAACATAAAGCCATGGCGGCATAACGGCAATGCATGTAGAAGAATTCCGTAATCTTATATTTAGGTATAAATTCGATTTTGTTGTATAAAAATACGCATTTAGCAATCGATATCGAAATGCTTCAAATCATTAGTTTAACATATTTAAGTTAATTAACCTTCTTTAACGTATTGAAGTTGATATAAAGCCATGGCGGCATAACGACAGTACATTTGGAAGAATTCCGTAATCTTATGTTTCGGTATAAATTCGATTTTCTTGTATATACACATTTAGCAAGCGATATCGAAATGCTTCAAATAATTAGTTTAATATATTTCAGTTAACTAACCTTCTTTATCTTACTGAAGTTTACATAAAGCCATAACGGTATAACGGCAGTATATTTATATGAATTCCGGTATCTCATATTTAGGTATAAAGTCGATTTTGTTGTACATACGCATTTAGCAATCGATATCGAAATGCTTCAAATCATTAGTTTAACATTTTAAGTTAATTAACCTTCTTTAACGTATTGAAGTTGATATAAAGCCATGGCAGCATAACGACAGTACATTTGGAAGAATTCCGTAAACTTATATTTAGGTATAAAGTCGATTTTGTTGTATATACATATTTAGCAATCGATATCGATATGCTTCACCTCATTATTTTAACATATTTAAGTTAATAAACCTTCTCTAACGAACTGAAGTTGGCATAAAGCTATGGCGGCATAACGGCAGTGCATGTAGAATAATTCCGTTATCTTATATTTAGGTATAAAGCCGATTTTCTTGTATATACACATTTAGCAATCGATATCGATATGCTTCAAATCATTATTTTAACATATTTAAGTTAACTAACCTTCTTTATCTTACTGAAGTTTACATAAAGCCATAACGGTATAACGGCAGTATATTTATATGAATTCCGGTATCTCATATTTAGGTATAAAGTCGATTTTGTTGTACATACGCATTTAGCAATCGATATCGAAATGCTTCAAATCATTAGTTTAACATTTTAAGGTAATTAACCTTCTTTAACGTATTGAAGTTGATATGAAGCCATGGCAGCATAACGACAGTACATTTGGAAGAATTCCGTAAACTTATATTTAGGTATATAGTCGATTTTGTTGTATATACATATTTAGCAATCGATATCGATATGCTTCACCTCATTATTTTAACATATTTAAGTTAATAAACCTCCTTAACGAACTGAAGTTGGCATAAAGCCATGGCGACATAACGGCAGTGCATTTAGAAGAATTTCGTAATCTTATATTTAGGTATAAAGTCGATTTTCTTGTATATGCACATTTATCAATCGATATCGAAATGCTTCAAATCATTACTTTAACATATTTAAGTGAATAAACCTTCTTTAACGAACGGAAGTTGGCATAAAGCCATGGCGACATAACGGCAGTGCATTTAGAAGAATTCCGTAATCTTATATTTAGGTATAAAGTCGATTTACTTGTATATGCACATTTAGCAATCGATAACGCAATGCTTCAAATCATTAGTTTAACATATTTCAGTTAACTAACCTTCTTTATCTTACTGAAGTTTACATAAAGCCATAACGGTATAACGGCAGTATATTTATATGAATTCCGGTATCTCATATTTAGGTATAAAGTCGATTTTGTTGTACATACGCATTTAGCAATCGATATCGAAATGCTTCAAATCATTAGTTTAACATTTTAAGTGAATTAACGCTTTTTAGCTTACTGAAGTCTACATAAAGCCTTAACGGCACAACGGCAGTGCATTTAGAAGAATTCCGTTATCGTGTATTTATATATAAAGTCGATTTTCTTAAATATTCACATTTAGCAATAGATAACGAAATGCTGCAAATCATTAGTTTAACATATTTAAGTTAATAAACCTTCTTTAACGAACTGAAGTTGGCATAAAGCTATGGCGGCATAACGGCATTGCATGTAGAAGAATTCCGTAATCTTATATTTAGGTATAAAGTCGATTTGCATGTATATACACATTTAGCTATCGATATCGAAATGCTTCGAATCATTCGTTTAACATATTTATGTTAATAAACCTTCTTTAACGATCTGAAGTTGGCATATAGCCATGGCGGCATAACAGCAGTGCATGTAGAAGAATTCCGTAATCTTATATTTAGGTATAAAGTCGATTTTCTTGTATATACACATTTAGCTATCGATATCGAAATGCTTCACCTCATTATTTTAACATATTTAAGTTAATAAACCTTCTTTAACGAACTGAAGTTGGCATAAAGCTATGGCGGCATAACGGCAGTGCATGTAGAATAATTCCGTTATCTTATATTTAGGTATAAAGCCGATTTTCTTGTATATACACATTTAGCAATCGATATCGATATGCTTCAAATCATTACTTTAACCTATTTAAGTTAACTAACCTTCTTTATCTTACTGAAGTTTACATAAAGCCATAACGGTATAACGGCAGTATATTTATATGAATTCCGGTATCTCATAATTAGGTATAAAGTCGATTTTGTTGTACATACGCATTTAGCAATCGATATCGAAATGCTTCAAATCATTAGTTTAACATTTTAAGTTAATTAACCTTCTTTAACGTATTGAAGTTGATATAAAGCCATGGCAGCATAACGACAGTACATTTGGAAGAATTCCGTAAACTTATATTTAGGTATAAAGTCGATTTTGTTGTATATACATATTTAGCAATCGATATCGATATGCTTCACCTCATTATTTTAACATATTTAAGTTAATAAACCTTCTTTAACGAACTGAAGTTGGCATAAAGCTATGGCGGCATAACGGCAGTGCATGTAGAATCATTCCGTTATCTTATATTTAAGTATAAAGCCGATTTTCTTGTATATACACATTTAGCTATCGATATCGAAATGCTTCAAATCATTCGTTTAACATATTTAAGTTAATAAACCTTCTTTAACGATCTGAAGTTGGCATATAGCCATGGCGGCATAACGGCAGTGCATGTTGAAGAATTCCGTAATCTTATTTTTAGGTATAAAGTCGATTTTCTTGTATATACACATTTAGCTATCGATATCGAAATGCTTCATATCATTAGGTTAACATATTAAGTTAATAAACGCTTTTTAGCTTACTGAAGTCTACATAAAGCCTTAACGGCATAACGGCAGTGCATTTAGAAGAATTCCGTTGACGTGTATTTATTTATAAAGTCGATTTTCTTAAATATTCACATTTAGCAATAGATAACGAAATGCTGCAAATCACTAGTTTAACATATTTAAGTTAATTAACCTTCTTTAACGTAATGAAGGTGATATAAAGCCATGGCGGCATAACGACAGTGCATTTAGAAGAATTCCGTAGTCTTATATTTATGTAAAAAGTCGATTTTGTTGTATATACACATTAAGCAATCGATATCGAAATGCTTCAAATCATTAGTTTAACATATTTAAGTTTATTAACCTTCTTTAACGTAATGAAGGTGATATAAAGCCATGGCGCCATAACAGCAGTGCATGTAGAAGAATTCCGTAATCTTATATTTAGGTATAAAGTCGATTTTCTTGTATATACGCATTTAGCTATCGATATCGAGATGCTTCAACTCATTAGTATAACATGTTTATGTTAATAAACCTTCTTTAACGATCTGAAGTATGCATATATCCATGGCGGCATAACGGAAGTGCATTTAGAAGAATTCCGTAATCTTATATTTAGGTATAAAGTAGATTTTGTTGAAACGCTTCAAATCATTAGTTTAACATTTTTAAGTTAATTAACCTTCTTTAACGTATTGAAGTTGATATAAAGCCATGGCGGCATAACGACAGTAGATTTGGAAGAAATCCGTAATCTTATATTTAGGTATAAAATCGATTTTGTTGTATATACACATTAAGCAATCGATATCGAAATGCTTCAAATCATTAGTTTAACATATCTAAGTTATTAAACCTTCTTTATCTTACTGAAGTTTACATAAAGCCAAAACGGTATAACGGCAGTGCATTTGGAAGAATTCCGTAATCTTATATTTAGGTAAAAAGTCGATTTTCTTGTATATACACATTTAGCTATCGATATCGAAATGCTTCATATCATTAGTTTAACATATTTAAGTTAATTAACCTTCTTTAACGTATTGAAGTTGATATAAAGCCATGGCGACATAACGACAGGTCATTTAGAAGAAATCCGTAATCTTATATTTAGGTAAAAAGTCGATTTTCTTGTATATACACATTTAGCAATCGATAACGAAATGCTTCAAATCATTAGTTTAACATATTTAAGTTAATTAACCTTCTTTATCGTACTGAAGTTTACATAAAGCCATAACGGTATAACGGCAGTGCATTTGGAAGAATTCCGTAAACTTATATTTAGGTCTAAAGTCGATTTTGCTGTATATACATATTTAGCAATCGATATCGAGATGCTTCAACTCATTAGTTTAACATATTTAAGTGAATAAACCTTCTTTAACGCACTGAAGTTTACATAAAGCCTTAACGGTATAACTGCAGTGCATTTGGAAGAATTCCGTAATCTTATATTTAGGTATAAAGTCGATTTTTTTGTATTTACATATTTAGCAATCGATATCGAAATGCTTCAAATCATTATTTAGTTAACATATGTAAGTTAATAAACCTTCTTTAACGAACGGAAGTTGGCATAAAGCCATGGCGGCATAACGACAGTACATTTGGAAGAATTCCGTAGTCTTATATTTATGTATAATGTCGATTTTCTTGTATATACACATTTAGCTATCGATATCGAAATGCTTCAAATCATTAGTTTAACATATTAAGTTAATAAACGCTTTTTAGCTTACTGAAGTCTACGTAAAGCCTTAACGGTATAACGGCAGTGCATTTAGAAGAATTCCGTAATGTTTTAATTTTATATTTAGGTATAAAGTCGATTTTCTTGTATTTACACATTTAGCAATATATATTGAAATGCATCAAAAAACTGGTTAAGCATATTTAAGTTAATTACCTTCCTTATCTTAACGAAGTTTACATAAAGCCACAGCGGCATAACGGCAGTATATTTATATGAATTCCGTTATCTTATGTTTAGGTATAGAGTCGATTATGTTGTACATACACATTTAGCAATCGATATCGAAAATCTTCAAATCATTAGTTTAACATATTTAAGTTAGTTAACCTTCTTTAACGTAATGAAGGTGATATAAAGCCATGGCGGCATAACGACAGTGCATCTAGAAGAATTCCGTAATCTTATTTTTAGGTATAAAGTCGATTTTATTGTGTATACGCATTTAGCAATCGATATCGAAATGCTTCAAATCATTAGTTTAACATATTTAAGTTAATTAACCTTCTTTAACGTATTGAAGTTGATATAAAGCCATGGCGGCATAACGACAGTACATTTGGAAGAATTCCGCAGTCTTATATTTAGGTATAAAGTCAATTTTCTTGTATATAAACATTTACCAATCGATATCGAAATGCTTCACATCATTCGTTTAACATATTTAAATTAATAAACCTTCTTTAACGATCTGAAGTTGGCATATAGCCATGGCGGCATAACGGCAGTGCATGTAGAAGGATTCCGTAAACTTATATTTAGGTATAAATTCGATTTTCTTGTATATACACATTTAGCTGTCGATATCGAAATGCATCAAATAACTGGTTTAGCATATTTAAGTTAATTAACCTTATTTAACGAACAAAAGTTGGCCTAAAGCCATGGCGGCATAACGGCAGTGCATTTAGAAGAATTCCGTAATCTTATATTTATGTATAAAGTCGATTTTCTTGTATATACGCATTTAGCTGTCGATATCGAAATGCATCAAATAACTGGTTTAGCATATTTAAGTTAATTAACCTTCTTTATCTTACTGAAGTTTACATAAAGCATTAACGGCATAACGGCAGTATATTTATATGAATTCGTTATCTTAAATTTAGGTATAAAGTCGATTTTGTTGTACATACACATTTAGCAATCGATATCGAAATGCTTCAAATCATTAGTTTAACATATTTAAGTTAATAAACCTTCTTTAACGAACGGAAGTTGGCATAAAGCCATGGCGACATAACGACAATACATTTGGAAGAATTCCGTAGTCTTATATTTATGTATAAAGTCGATTTTCTTGTATATACACATTTAGCTATCGATATTGAAATGCTTCAAATCATTAGTTTAACATATTTAAGTTCGTTAACCTTCTTTAACGTAATGGAGGTGATATAAAACCATGGCGGCATAACGACAGTGCATGTAGAAGAATTCCGTAATTTTATATTTAGGTATAAAGTCGCTTTTCTTGTATATACACATTAAGCAATCGATATCGAAATGCTTCAAATCATAAGTTTAACATATTTAAGTTAGTTAAACTTCTTTACCGTAATGAAGGTGATATAAAGCCATGGCGGCATAACGACAGTGCATTTAGAAGAATTCCGTAATCTTATATTTAGGTATAGAGTCGATTTTGTTGTATATACGCATCTAGCAATCGATATCGAAATGCTTCAAATCATTAGTTTAACATATTTAAGTTAATTAACCTTCTTTAACGTACTGAAGTTGATATAAAGCCACGGCGGCATAACGAGAGTAGATATGGAAGAATTCCGTAATCTTATATTTAGGTATAAGGTCGATTTTTTTGTATATACACATTTAGCAATCGATATCGAAATGCTTTAAATCATTAGTTTAACATATTTAAGTTAATTAACCTTCTTTATCCTACTGAAGTTTACATAAAGCCAAAACGGTATAACGGCAGTGCATTTGGAAGAATTCCGTAATCTTATATTTACGTATAAAGTCGATTTTCTTGTATATACACATTTAGCTGTCGATATCGAAATGCATCAAATAACTGGTTTAGCATATTTAAGTTAATTAACCTTCTTTATCTTACTGAAGTTTACATAAAGCATTAACGGCATAACGGCAGTATATTTATATGAATTCCGTTATCTTAAATTTAGGTATAAAGTCGATTTTGTTGTACATGCACATTTAGCAATCGATATCGAAATGCTTCAAATCATTAGTTTAACATATTTAAGTTAATAAACCTTCTTTAACGAACGGAAGTTGGCATAAAGCCATGGCGACATAACGACAATACATTTGGAAGAATTCCGTAGTCTTATATTTATGTATAAAGTCGATTTTCTTGTATATACACATTTAGCTATCGATATTGAAATGCTTCAAATCATTAGTTTAACATATTAAGTTAATAAACGCGTTTTAGCTTACTGAAGTCTACATAAAGCCCTAACAGTATAACGGCAGTGCATTTAGAAGAATTCCGTAATGTTATAATTTTATATTTAGGTATAAAGTCGATTTTCTTGTATTTACACATTTAGCAATATATATTGAAATGCTTCAAAAAACTGGTTAAGCATATTTAAGTTAATTAACCTTCCTTATCTTAACGAAGTTTACATAAAGCCACAGCGGCATAACGGCAGTATATTTATATGAATTCCGTTATCTTATGTTTAGGTATAGAGTCGATTATGTTGTACATACACATTTAGCAATCGATATCGAAAATCTTCAAATCATTAGTTTAATATATTTAAGTTAGTTAACCTTCTTTAACGTAATGAAGGTGATATAAAGCCATGGCGGCATAACGACAGTGCATCTAGAAGAATTCCGTAATCTTATTTTTAGGTATAAAGTCGATTTTATTGTGTATACGCATTTAGCAATCGATATCGAAATGCTTCAAATCATTAGTTTAACATATTTAAGTTAATTAACCTTCTTTAACGTATTGAAGTTGATATAAAGCCATGGCGGCATAACGACAGTACATTTGGAAGAATTCCGCAGTCTTATATTTAGGTATAAAGTCAATTTTCTTGTATATAAACATTTACCAATCGATATCGAAATGCTTCACATCATTCGTTTAACATATTTAAGTTAATAAACCTTCTTTAACGATCTGAAGTTGGCATATAGCCATGGCGGCATAACGGCAGTGCATGTAGAAGGATTCCGTAATCTTATATTTAGGTATAAATTCGATTTTCTTGTATATACACATTTAGCTATCGATATCGAAATGCTTCAAATCATTCGTTTAACATATTTATGTTAATAAACCTTCTTTAACGATCTGATGTTGGCATATAGCCATGGCGGAAGAATTCCGTAGTCTTATATTTAGGTATAAAGTCGATTTTCTTGTATTTACACATTTAGCAATATATATCGAAATGCTTCAGAAAACTGGTTTAGCATATTTAAGTTAATTAACCTTCTTTATCTTAGTGAAGTTTACATAAAGCCATAACGGCATAACGGCAGTATATTTATATGAATTCCGTTATCTTATATTTAGGTATAAAGTCGATTTTGTTGTACATACGCATTTAGCAATCGATATCGAAATGCTTCAAATCATTAGTTTAACATATTTAAGTTAGTTAAACTTCTTTACCGTAATGAAGGTGATATAAAGCCATGGCGGCATAACGGCAGAGCATTTAGAAGAATTCCGTTATCGTATATTTATGTATAAAGTCGATTTTGTTGTATATACACATTTAGCAATCGATATCGAAATGCTTCAAATCATTAGTTTAACATATTTAAGTTCGTTAACCTTCTTTAACGTAATGGAGGTGATATAAAGCCATGGCGGCATAACGACAGTGCATTTAAAAGAATTCCGTAATCTTATATTTATGTATAAAGTCGATTTTCTTGAATATACACATTTAGCAATCGATATCGAAATGCTTCAAATCATTCGTTTAACATATTTAAGTTCGTTAACCTTCTTTAACGTAATGAAGGTGATATAAAGCCATGGCGGCATAACGACAGTGCATTTAGAAGAATTCCGTAATCTTATATTTAAGTATAAAGTCGATTTTCTTGTATATACACATTAAGCAATCGATATCGAGATGCTTCAAATCATTAGTTTAACATATTTAAGTCCGTTAACCTTCTTTAACGTAATGTAGGTGATATAAAGCCATGGCGGCATAACGACAGTGCATTTAAAAGAATTCCGTAATCTTATATTTATGTATAAAGTCGATTTTCTTGAATATACACATTTAGCAATCGATATCGAAATGCTTCAAATCATTCGTTTAACATATTTAAGTTCGTTAACCTTCTTTAACGTAATGAAGGTGATATAAAGCCATGGCGGCATAACGACAGTGCATTTAGAAGAATTCCGTAATCTTATATTTATGTATAAAGTCGATTTTCTTGTATATACACATTTAGCAATCGATATCGAAATGCTTCAAATCATTAGTTTAACATATTTAAGTTCGTTTACCTTCTTTAACGTAATGGAGGTGATATAAAACCATGGCGGCATAACGACAGTGCATGTAGAAGAATTCCGTAATTTTATATTTAGGTATAAAGTCGCTTTTCTTGTATATACACATTAAGCAATCGATATCGAAATGCTTCAAATCATAAGTTTAACATATTTAAGTTAGTTAAACTTCTTTACCGTAATGAAGGTGATATAAAGCCATGGCGGCATAACGACAGTGCATTTAGAAGAATTCCGTTATCTTATATTTAGGTATAAAAACGATTTTGTTGTACATACACATTTAGCAATCGATATCGAGATGGTTCAACTCATTTGTTTAACATATTTAAGTTAATTAACCTTATTTTTCCTACGGAAGTGTACGTAAAGCCATAAGGGTATAACGGCAGTGCATTTGGAAGAATTCCGTAATCTTATATTTATGTATAAAGTCGATTTTCTTGTATATACACATTTAGCAATCGATATCGAAATGCTTCAAATCATTAGTTTAACATATTTAAGTTCGTTTACCTTCTTTAACGTAATGAAGTTGGCATAAAACTATGGCGGGATAACGGCATGTCATGTAGAAGAATTCCGTTATCTTATATTTAGTTATAAAGTCGATTTTCTTGTATTTACACATTTAGCAATTGATATCGAAATGCATCAAATAACTGGTTTAGCATATTTATGTTAATTAACCTTCTTTATCTTGCTGAAGTTTACATAAAGCATTAACGGCATAACAGCAGTATATTTATATAAATTCCGTTATCTTATATTTAGGTATAAAGTCGATTTTGTTGTACATACACATTTAGCAATCGATATCGAAATGCTTCAAATAATTAGTTTAACATATTTAAGTTAGTCAACCTTTTTTACCGTAATGAAGGTGATATAAAGCCATGGCGGCATAACGACAGTGCATTTAGAAGAATTCCGTAATCTCATATTTAGATGAAAAGTCGATTTTGTTGTATATACGCATCTAGCAATCGATATCGAAATGCTTCAAATCATTAGTTTAACATATTTAAGTTAATTAACCTTCTTTAACGTATTGAAGTTGATATAAAGAAATGGCGGCATAACGACAGTGCATTTAGAAGAATTTCGTAATCTTATATTTAGGTATATAGTCGATTTTGTTGTATATACACATTAGCAATCGATATCGAGATGGTTCAACTCATTTGTTTAACATATTTAAGTTAATTAACCTTATTTTTCCTACGGAAGTGTACGTAAAGCCATAAGGGTATAACGGCAGTGCATTTGGAAGAATTCCGTAATCTTATATTTATGTATAATGTCGATTTTGTTGTACATACACATTTAGCAATCGATATCGAAATGCTTCAAATCATTAGTTTAACATATTTAAGTTAGTTAACTTTCTTTAACGTATTGAAGTTGGCATAAAACTATGGCGGGATAACGGCAGTGCATGTATGTAGAAGAATTCCGTTATCCTATATTTAGGTATAAAGTCGATTTTCTTGTATTTACACATTTAGCAATCGATATCGAAATGCATCAAATAACTGGTTTAGCATATTTAAGTTAATTAACCTTCTTTATCTTACTGAAGTTTACATAAAGCAATAACGGCATAACGGCAGTATATTTGTACGAATTCCGTTATCTTATATTTAGGTATAAAGTCGAGTTTGTTGTACATACACATTTAGCAATCGATACTGAAATGCTTTAAATCATTAGTT
>JAPZAG010000784.1:0-19334 GCA_027475135.1 Bactrocera correcta | reverse complement strand
CCGTTGTTTCCCGGGTTCGGGCTCCCAGCGATTTTTCTGTTATCAGATATCACAGGAAAAAAGGTAGCCATGGCTTTGTTCAATCATTATACAAAAGTGAGTTTGCAATATCTGTATACGTTCAACTTGTTTGTTGTGGGTCAGTTCCCAAATATTACGTATACGGCATGTAGTACATTCACAGACGAAGACGTATGAGTGACATATACATATTATACAAAATGTATGGAATTGATCTATAAAGGTTGTTGAGTATAAAGCTGATAGCAGACTTTTCCATGCCAAGTTTTATACGAGCTCAATGTTCACACTGAACTCTTGCTGCTCCGCAAGCACAAGTTTTCTCGAAGAAATAGCGCAGTAAACACTTTTGCGATTCTTAATCATCAGAAATACTAAATTTGACGCAAACTATATTATGACAAAGAGCACTCAACCACTATCAGTCGCAGTGTGGTAAATAAATATCTGTCACACACCCACTGATTGTCATATCACGCTCGAATTTAACATGAAAAAGTGTCCAATGGACAGTGAAGCAGGAGTGAAATTCAACCACACACAATTTATTTATTTCCATGAAACACATAAAAACCAAGTTAACTGCAGCTACATTGACTGCTAGGACAATATGTATATACATATTTCTGCACAAAATCTCATACAACTATAAGACATACTCAGATTTTCATGTATCGAAGATTCGACTTACGCGCTTAAGTTCCCTCTACTAACGGGAATACATATGCAACATATCTGGGTAGTCGCTTTCGCTTACTTGCAGATTTGTAAACATTAATACGAGAGTATATTCCTTTACATATAAACAGACATATGTATGTTTGCAAACATGTGTGTGTAGGGAATTACACAATCACAATGATCAGATTTCCAATAAATCGCCTCTACTTTAGCACCTACCATGCCTTCGAGTATGAAGCGATGTTGTCAGTCAAACAACAAAATGACAGCTTGGACAATTGAGCTGCACTGTACTGAGCTGCGCTGAATGCAGTCGCTGAGTACAGTTGAAGAGAGCTCAGTTGAGCTGACAGACGAGTGCTGACCATCATACTCGTATATGTGCCTGTGCAAGCCGAATGAGATACGTGTGCATCCAGTTCAGTGCATTGTAACATTCGATACTGTGTCATTTACGTCCTCACGTAGAGGCAGAAATATCGAAATATGCTTGTTTAAAGCACACTCGGGTTTGGTGTTCTCGTATTAGTTGATGGGAGATAAACGAGTTAGGAAGATATTGGATATGACTTTTCTAGAAAATTAAACTTTTCCAAAGGCACTACTAATGCCTCGGGCCATTAGAATTAACTATTTTCGCTGGGTATAAGTAAGTTTTTAAATATTTACAGGGTGTCATTTAAAGAAAGCTATTAATCGTGACGTTAAAATAGCCACAATGCATAATTTTGTCGGGCATGTTCCATAAGTGTTTCTTTTCCTGAAATTCGAGTTCCATTGAGTGGATTGAGGACAAGCCGAATTGCAAATCATAACCTAGAGAAATACCAAATCTTAAGTTAATTTTAAGAAAAAGACTATTTCTACGTATGTTTCAGACTGGCAAATCAAATCTCATTTCATAAAAAATGTCAAATAAAACCCTCAGAAATTATTAAAGCTTATAGCGCTCATTTCTTGTCAGCCATCTTTGACTTGTCAAGCGTTAAAGAGTGGTGAATCGAAGAAACTATACTAACAGGCTAAACAAACTAACAGCACTTGCGATGTAACCTGCGCTCTTTGGTGAAACAACTCTTTTCACATATCAATTTTAGGACTACACTTCAATTCTCAAAGATAACAAGCTAAGAAATTATGAATTGGAAATGGCTTATGGTACAACAGATTCTATTCAACTCTACTATTTTCACAAAAATGTTTGAGTAAAAGAACGTTTAAGAAATATGAAGCTCATTGTAAAGATTATTGTTGGCCATAATTCCAAATTTCATGTACCTTAAACTAAAATTTTCACTCGATTACTACCAGCACATTCTCTTTTCAACATTGATCCCCGACGTATTAATCGCTTGACGAGAGAGAACGATGCAGATGGCTCAATATTCTTGCTCGTCTTAGAAGATATGTGGAGAAGTCTGACATAGAAAAAACTTTTACATAATTTAAGAATCTCTCTTTGGTGACCACAAAAAGATCTCTTTGAAATTTTATCATCTAATTCGTCAGTGTTTAGCAGTTATTTAATATCAGTGGTCACGCTGCTTCGGCTTTGAAAAATCTCACTCTACGCATACGACATCCTCTCTGCTAAATTCCTATTTTCAATGAACAAAATCTCTCCCATTTGTTAAAAATTTTACAAAATAAGAAAAATATCATGTACCAAAGCTATAATATATTACAAAAGTGCATTTTTAATAGCATAAAAATGTATAAAATTGTCTTTATCTCCATTCGATCTGTTTACATGACGGGTATGTGCTTTTCTGAACCGATCTGAACAATTTGTTCGGAAGTCATATCGTTGCCCAGGACAATAATCTTCGCCAAATGTAGTTTGTTGTAATGTTAATTTGTCAAATAAAAAAGTTTTTCATACAAGAACTTGATTTTGACAGTTCATATCAGCGGCTCCAACAATTGACCAGCAATTTTCAGTATCTTAAAAACTGAGGGACTACTTTGCATACAGGGAGATGGACTATCGAACGGACATATCTGCACGACTTAGCTAGTCAAACTGATCATTTAAGTATAGGATTAAGTATATAACGGCTGATCAAAGTAGTGGTAATATTTTCAATAGTCTTTTTTAATAGATCACACATGAGTCACGACAAGCTGTCATTTTTCTTTTGTGCAGCATTGTTCGGTATTTCATCATTTTAAAGACTTACGACCGAACAAGGTTTACAATGCACTCAACTTTATTACGCCCACGTCCAGAACGCAGTGAAGAAAATATAGCAGCTGTAGCTAAGAGTGTACGGGCAGTGTCGATTCAGCATCGTTTGCAGCAACACGGACTGACGTATCAAACGACTTGGCGCATTTTACGTCAAGATCTTAAGTTAAAAGTGCCCAAAATACAGCTTGTGCAAGAACTGAAAAGTTCGAACTCGCTTCGCTCTAAGGGTTCATGAAAAGTTCCAAGATGATCCTACATTTTTGAGCACAGTTTTGTTAAGCAATGAGGCCCATTTATGGCTCAATGGTTGAGTAAACAAACAAAATTGTCACATTTGGGACATAGAATAGCCTGAAGAGATTTATGAGCGGCCATTTCATCCAGAAAAACAACGGTTTGGTGTGGCTTGTGGAGCGGTGGAATTATCGGTTCACATTTCTTTAAAAATGATGCCGGTGAGAACGTAACCGTCAATTGCGCTGCTTATCGCGCGAAGATAAGCGAATATTCGATGCCTGAAATTGAAGCTCTTGATCCCGACGACATTTGGTTTCAACAAGACGGCGCCACTTACCACGTATCGCACAAATCAAGGGATTTATTGAGAGAACACTTCGGTGAGCAGATAATTTCATGTTTGGCCCGGTCGATTGGCCACCAAGATCGTGTGATATTACACCGTTAGACTTTTTCTTGTGGTTTCTTTAATTCAATCAAACCTTGGAGCAACACATCATGTCTTTCGCCAGGTTCCAGTCGAAATGCTCGAACGAGTCATCGAGTCATTCAAAATTGAACTCAACGGATGGGCCAACTGAGACGTACCGCCGGCCAACATTTGAAAGAAACAACCTTCAAAAAATAAGTTCCGAAGAATGTTCTTTCGTATGATAATTAACATTCGACTCTAAATTTGAAGTTTGCATGTTTTTCCTTAAAAAAAAATTAGGGAACCTCGAACTGAATCATCTTTCATATTTTTTAAAAGATCTACGACGCTTCTGTTTGGGTCTTGAAAACTTGGTGCCAACTTAATTTACCCTGTTCAGGGTATAAAAACCGGAGTGCTTAAATACAACTTTATCAAAAGAAAATATACCCATTGCTTCAAATATTCGTACTGAATATTGCTGTCATATTAAAGTATAATTAGGGGAACACAGAGAGAGACAGAGTGAGCGGGAGAAATAGGTGGCCAAAAGTAATAAAAGGCATTCTTTCCCTATAATGTAATAAAAATAGTAAATTCTTGGAATTTAAGAAAAAGAACATTCCAACACTTGCACTTAAATATGTTTTCGCATACAATTCTTAGAAATTTACAATTTTCTACAATTTTACTAACAGTAAAGTTTCATAAAGCTCACTTGTTTGCAACTTGATGGCACTGCGCATCCATTTTTAACCAGCTGATTGGACAGAAGAATCATCATCAAAATCATTCACCCCAACTGCTTTATACTTAGTCGTCATCATTCTTGTCAACGGCCAGCAAATGAAAAATTGATAACACAAACAACACAAACAACAAAAACGACAAAGCAAACAACGTCAAGTTAGGTAAAAAAAAGAAATAACGAAAGTGCTGCTCTCTCTCCTAGCAACGTTATTTATTGGGGCAGAAGAAATTCGATGTTCACTTATTAACAAGCACATTGTACTCATATTCTTCGCTCTATTTGCTTTCGTGCGCCCACAGCAACAACAGCAACCCCACATCTCAGCCTCAGCCGTTGCCATTTGGATGTGATTCTTCTTGTATCTTTATCATTTCTGACAACAACAACAACAGCAACAATAACCCGTTCGCAACGTCACAAAAGGGTATCTGATAACTTTTGATGGAAGCTCAACAACAAAAAAAGCAACAAAAACAAGGCATCTGTGAAATGAAATAGCAAACAGAAAAATAAGCAGAATAAACGGCAACTGCAATGAAATCCATCGGCATCGTATTGGTTTTTAAAAAGTTGGAAATTGAATGCGCTCAGTTCAATTTTATTTCTTCACTTTCTCCTGTTTGCCTCCACATCTTGGCTGTGATAGCAGTAACCCAAAACGCCGGAGGTCTATGGCATGCGCGCGTGTGTGTGTGTGAAGGTGTGCAAAAGTCTACTGCGTTGCGTGTTGAGTTGGTAATCCAAGCCAACCTACGGCGATTGGAAAGCGCAATCAACGAGGTGATAAGAGTTCTGAAATCGAAGAAATATTTTAAACAATACGAATCTTTTCTGCTTGAAATCTTACCACAGTTACAATTTACAATAAGAATGCGCAAAAGTAAGAGACGTTTTTACACGCGAGTGCATTAGGGGTGCTCAACACGTCGAAAGTAAAAAATTCTTTATATTTCAAATGTAATTTTTATTTCTTGAAATATCGGCTCGAGTTTTAACAAGAAGAACGTTAACTTCGGTTACATCGAAGCTATAATACCCACAATTTCAACAATTTCTTTTGAGGTTATACCGTTGTTTTAGGTAATAATCCATGCCAAGTTGTAAAAATATATTTTCCAATAAAAAAATTTTTCATACAAGGACTTGATTTTAATCGTAAGACAGCTATATGCTATAGTAATCCGATATCAGCGGTTCAAACAAATGAGCAACTACCGGAAAAGAAAACCACGTGTGCAAGAATTCCCAACGATATCTCAAAAACTGAGAGACAGACGGATAAACAGATGGACTTACTCAAACTTACTAAAACATCACAGTTTTTTATGCTGATCATTCATATATACATATATATACTCCGTACAGTAACGTAGCTGCTTTGGATATCTTTTGAATAAAATATGCTAGGACTGTGTGCTGCTCGTTTTTCTCTAAACAAAAAGTGCTTCATTGCATTCCTTGTAGTCACCGGACCATTTCGTGAGATAACACGTTCACCAAAGTTGTTTTTCTATAAATCGATTGTGACATTCGCTGTGTGGCTTGTGTTGCCGTCCTGTTGGAGTCACATATTGTTCAAGCCCATATCATCCAATGCGGACCAAAGATATGCCGTTATCATTGAGCAGTGGCGATTCTCATTCACGGTAACGTGCCGATCTTGATCATCACGGAAGATGTACGGCCCAATGACGCCGCTGGCACATAAACCGCACCAAACCGTAATTTTTTGGGGATGCAATGGTGAGACGTGGAGTGTGGATTGCTGTCTGAATAATAACGCATATTTTCCTGTTTAACGAAGCCATAAAGCCAGAAATCAACCTCCTTCCTGAAGATGATTTTTCGATGAAAATCCGGATCCTTTTCAAGTTGTTGCTTAACCCAATTAACGAACATACGACTATTATAGTGATCAAGTGGCTTTAATTATTGCGTCAATTTAATCTTGTAAGGAAGTAGGCTTAAGATCTTAGTACACAAAGATCATGCAGTTCTATGTATTTCTGGATACCACTATTATACGAATCATGAAAATTATATACATTATTAGTCGTTAATGTAATTAGCCGACGGGCCGAATGAACTGCCCAGGTAAAAAGTCAATGCAGCTTAAAACCGTTTAATCCTTAACAAGTCGATGTAAAGAAAAACGGCAAAGTAGCACACACAAAGGCAAATTAATGAGCATATTTTTCCACCTAACGAGTTAATAACAAATCACAAGAATTGCAAAGTAAGAAACTCGCGTTGACAGTAACTTTGTTGAGTGCAACATGAAAGAGCACTCAGTGCAAAGCAAAAAGTGCGAAAAATATGAATATAAGAAATAAGGACGGACAGTGTCTGGGTACAGCGGAATGTTAGAAGCGCTCTCGTAGAGAATTAAAGAATTTTCAATTCACTAAAATTGATTTCATACGCATACCTCATAAGTCCTTAGACTGACAATCTGATGACACTTCTTTAGTAGTACCTTCTTGTATGAGTTACTACCAAACTTTTAGACAAACTGGACTGGCGCGTTCCCCATGTAATCGAAAGACTTTTCCAGAACAGTGTCTGACGCTGTGTACGCGCAATCCCAAAGAGTTTCTAAGTCTTTTCTTTTACGAAGCATGGATCAACTGGTATACATCCAAGACCTAGGAACAGCCAAAACAAAGGACTTCATCCGATGAATGATCCAAGGAAGGCGAATATTGTGCTGTCTAACGCTGTACCGACTTTGCTAAAGGTATCGAAAACTGGAAGATCTTATAATCAGTATATTTTTCTTAATAGCTATAAGTATAATTAATAAGAAATCAATATTTGCTAAAATATCAACTGTAAGACTTGAAAAGGAAAGAAAATAATGACCCAGCCCAACCATTTTTGTTAGAGACTTTTCACAGATTTGGTACATATCTGAATCCAATCTGTCAACTGTGTTATTACACAAAAATTAAGGTTAAACTTGGTAAACCACGCGTATAGTGCAATTATAGATCGATTGGATGAAACATCTCCATCAGATGACACATATCAGTTTTTAAAATATCGGTTGAAATTTTGCACAGATCTTTGTTTCTCCAAATACCAATATTGGACTCTAGAGCATAGCTACCAAACGAACTGACTGATCGAAGTCTAGATAAGGATCTTTTGTTATCCCTGTAAGCTATTAGAAACGAACCTCTGAAAGGTTTTTATTAAAACCATTTCGTAGCCATGATAATTGACCGATTTCGCCAATTAAGGACCCAGCTTACCAGCTAAAAAAAAAATATGTCAAAATCCGAATTTTTATACTACGAAGGAATAATAAAATTAGAAACTGGTATACTAGCATTTTATAGGATTGGCAATAATCTAATTAAACTTAAAGTCAATCCTCCAATGTGTTTACGTGGGTATCTGCCTGCAAAGGCTCAAGTCCACGGTGCTTTCTATTGCTAGAAGTACATAGATCAAAACAATGCGTTGATCAGCGCCCCTAAGCATAAGTGCATACACAACACCACACTCTGGAAGAACTACAGCAATCACATACCCGTGTGAGGCAGACGTGTTTTCATTGCATTCTTAAAAAATTGTGTATACCTCCAGTTTTTTTGTGTGAGAAAATAGTGGTTGCTCCAGTGAAACATACCTGATAGTGGACCACATGTCTGGATACCAAAATCTAAAGGAAAAGATAAGTGGACATTGATTTTTTAATAATATAAATTTCATTTGCACCTACCTTTCCGTTTTTCTGGGCAAATTTTTTGCACATATAGCCTTTCCCCTTCAATTAACGTGCACTCAAAAATTTTTTGTTCTGCCGTTTTTTGTTTTGATCGATCAGCTGTTCCCCTCCTCGTGTTTTCGTTTTCCTTTTGGTTTGCGAATTGCCAACCACCGAAAACACAATAACCAGCTGTTCTTTCTTTTGGTTTTGGCATTGCCAACCATCTTTTTTTGTTTTTAATTTTTTTATTTTATTTACGTAGTAAAGTTTGGGACAGAACATATACAACAAAGGGTGTTCGCAAACCATTCTTTCGCAGAGGATATGGCCTCTGAAAAAAGTATTGGGCTAACACCGGAGAATCCTTTCCGAAGGAACTCCAAAATAATGAGAACGCCGCCCAATGGTAAAAATGAGGAGTCCGCCGTTGCTGGACCAAATAAGCGAGGAGATACTGCAGGGCAAGAAAGCAAAGAGGGCAAACCTGAGGAGACTGAGAAAGATGAAACGGTTAGCATCTTTTGCAACCTGAGCAAAAAAATCAAGGAGTTAGAATTGATGATGGCCGGCCAAAGGCATATAAATCAAGCTATGCGCGATTTAGTAAGCAGTATAGTGACATTACATGCCAAAATGGAAAAACTGGGAAATCAAGCGAAAAGAGTTATGATAGGGAAACCATCGCAAGTACCGACCATTGGAAGAGATGATAATACCCCTAAAAGAATGCGAGAAGCACCAGGGTATTTACCACCCACAAAAAAGCAAAAAAATGTAAACGAAAAGCCGCAATTGTCGTACAGTGGAGCAGCAAAATTAACCCAAGAGGATAATACGACTAGATGGGTAGACGTTGTAAAAAAGAAGAAACCTTTGGAAAGGAAAATCAAAACAAAACCAGATGCCATAATCATAACCAAGAAGGATGGTGCGTCGTATGCAGATATTCTGCGGAAAATTAAAAGCAACAGCGGGCTTGAAGTACTGGGTTCAAATGTGACCCATATTCGTAAAACGTTAAAAGGAGATTTACTCATTGAACTTAAAAATCGAGCAGAGACGAAAGCCGAATCTTTCCAAAGCGCCCTGGAGGGGGTGGTTGGCGAAATGGCTAAGATTCAGCCCAAGACCCACAACGTCACGATCACGTGCAAGGACCTCGATGAAATTACAACTCCCGAAGAAATCTGCGCAGCACTAAAAAAAGAGTGCGGAATCGAAAATCTGGAGATATCGAGTGTGAAAAGTCTGCGAAAAACACGTAGTGGCACGCAAATAGCGCTTATAAGCATGCGTGCTCTAGATGCCAAGGCAGCACTTAAAATAGGGAAAATAAAAATTGGGTGGTCGATCTGTCGCCTTCGAGAATTTTCGCCTGTCCCCAGATGCTATAAGTGTTTCCACTTGGGTCACATGGCGCGAAATTGCTGCAGCCCGACAGACAGATCTTCCCATTGTACGCGCTGTGGAACCGCGGGACATTTAGCAAAGATATGCACAAACGTTCCGAACTGCATGCTCTGCAAAGGAGAGCACTCAGTATTGAGCACGACTTGCCCAAAGTATATCGAGATGATGAAGTCTCTAAATAAATGAGGATACTACAGTTAAATCTTAACCACTGTGCAGCGGCTCAAGATTTGCTAGAACAGACAGTCATAGAAGAGAACATAGATGTCGCTATACTAAGTGAACAATACTCCCAGCGTCCGGAAAGCACATGGATCGCAGACAAATCTGGTAAGGCAGCCATATGGTCCTGCAAAGGTCAACCTTTTAAGACCTGCTCCAGAGAAGCTCATAACTGCTTCACATGGGCGAATATAAATGGGATATATCTCGTAAGCTGCAATGCTCGTCCCAGCGCAGCAATCACCGAATTCGAGGAGTTCCTTTTAAAACTTTCATTAGAAACCAGAGGCAAAACACCGATTATAATAGCGGGTGATTTTAATGCTTGGTCAACTGTATGGGGCAGCAGATGTACAAACCACCGAGGGCGGCTAATTCAAGAATACCTGAGTCAAACGCACCTATCAATATTGAACACCGGAACACAAAATACGTACCAAAAAGGAAATAAAGGATCCATAATTGACATTATGTTTGCAAACGATTCGCTGAGCAGGCATATTAAGTGGGCAGTGTCCGACATATACACAAACAGTGATCACATGGCAATTATAGCGCAAATTTCGTACTCCCGAGAGCAGGAGCTTCTAAGCAGAAACCCCCCCCGAAGGCGAAGTTGGAAACAACAAGAGTTCGACCCAGACCTGTTTGACCTAGTCTGGAGTGCATCAAAGGCATCTGGTGACAGCGCCGCCCACTTGGTATCAGCAGTTCGAAAAGAACTCGTGGCAGCATGCGATGCAACAATGCGTAGAACGTCACATCACCACAAGCGGCGGCCTGTATATTGGTGGAATAATGAAATTTCCATGCTGAGAAAGCTTTGTCACTCAGCTAGACGGCGTCTACAGCGTAACTGGGGCGAAACTAACGAAAATCGCCTTAGGGAGCAATTTAAAAGCTACAAGCAGCTCCTGAAGTCGGCTATTACACGAAGCAAAAAATCATGTTTTGAGAAGCTGTGTGAGGAAGCAAACCTTGACCCTTGGGGTACTGCATACAAAATATGCATGTCCAGATTTAAAAACAAGCAGCAGCAACCTAGAGATGCCCCTTTTATGGGAAAGGTCGTCGAAACACTATTCCCGAAACACGACCGGATTTTATATGCCAAGCGACGAAACGAAGCTGCAGAGTCACCCCCGTTAGTCACGGAAGACGAACTATTGGCAATAGCAAGGAAAATCAAAAACACCAAAGCGCCTGGATTGGATGGCATACCAAACAGAGCGCTGAAGGAAGCCATAAGCTTGAAACCCCGAGTTTTCGCTAAAATGTACAACGCGTGTTTAAAGGAAGAGATATTCCCCGACTCGTGGAAAGTACAACGTCTGGTTCTGCTCCCAAAACCAAAGAAACCACCTGAAGAACCTTCATCGTACCGACCTCTGTGTATGCTCGACACAATGGGTAAAGTGTACGAAAGTATAATACGAAACCGCTTGGAGTTAGCAATCCAGAAAGCCGGCGGATTATCAGAGAGACAATACGGCTTTATAAAGAAAAGATCCACTATTGACGCACTACGAGAAGTCGTTGATACTGCGAAATGTGCAGTAAGTGGCAAAAGATGGAAAGGTGGCACAAAAAAGTACTGCGCGCTGATTACCCTGGATGTCAAGAACGCGTTCAACTCAGCAAAATGGGCACACATAATCGAAGCCCTGGATGAAATACACGCCCCTGAATACCTCATAAACATTATATTGAGCTATTTTAAAAACAGAAGGCTACTTTTTGATACAGACGAAGGTATCAAGAGCTACTCTATCTCGAGTGGAGTACCCCAAGGGTCAGTGTTGGGCCCACTATTATGGAACCTCATGTATGACGGGGTGCTAAAAAGACAGCAACCAACAGACGTGAAACTAATAGCGTATGCGGACGATCTCATGGTGGTAGCAGTGGCCAAACAATTAACTGACCTAAGAAACAAATGCAATGAGTGCTTAAATGGTCTACGCCATTGGTTCTCATCAGTGAGCCTGGAACTGGCGGAGCAAAAAACTGAAGTTTTGCTCATAAGCACTAGGAAGTTAGAAGAACAAATACAGGTTTCTATAGGGGAGTGCGAGATTACTTCGCAGCCGCAACTGAAGTATCTGGGAGTAATATTAGATTCTAAATTAAAATTTAAAGAACACCTGGAGTATTCATCCAGTAAAGCAAACAAAATTTACAATGCACTTTCGAGAATGATGACCAATACAGGCTGTGTGCGTTCCAGCCGGCGACTCCTGATAGCGAAAGCAATGAGTTCCGTAATACTGTACGCAGCACCAGTATGGATAAAGGCAATGGATATAAAAGCGTATGCTAAACATATAATTGCAGTGCATAGGCTTTCTGCAATTCGAGTAATAAGTGCTTTCCGGACTACATCTACCGACGCTGCTGAAGTATTAGCCAGCATGCCGCCCATTGACATCCAGGGAGATGAACTCGAGCGTTTATATCATCTATCAGCGCCTAAAACAGTATCGGCAAAGACAGAGGAGAGGAATAAAAGCATTAAAGTGTGGCAGGAGCGGTGGAATTCCTCATCCAAAGGGCGTTGGACCCACCGACTGATACCGGACATCCACTCGTGGATAGACAGACGACATGGGGACCTAGACTTTTATATGACCCAAATACTTAGTGGACATGGGTGCTTTAGAAGTTACCTTTTCAGATTCCACAATGACATTAGTCCGAACTGTCCGACATGTACAGAGCATATAGAAGACTCTGAGCATGTGTTATTTAATTGCCCTAGATTTTCAAATACAAGGGAAAAACTAAAAACCACCCTCGGTGGTAGTTTTACGGTCGATAATTTAACGACACTCATGTGTCAGTCGGCTGATAATTGGAAAGCGGTCAGCGAGGCGTCAGCATCCATAATGACAAAATTGAGACTATTTGAACAAGTTAGTCGTCCGTCAGTCCGCACAATAGAGGAGACTTAAATGTCCTGTCCCTCCCACGAAGTAATACTTAATCGGTGGTTCCGTGGGAGAGTCCTGAGTTGGGAGTAGGTTAGGTTTAGCGGATTAAAGTTCCGCACTCCGGCTTTCGATGCTTCCCCCTACTATAAAAAAAAAAAAAAAAAAAAAAAAAAAAAAAAAATCTGGAAGAACTAAAGCATGAGTGCAGCCACATACACTTATACTTTGGTTCCAATTGGTACGGGTGAAAACCAAAAGAGAACACCCTAGCCACCTTGGTCGGGTTCGAGGCCCATCTAAAACCTCTGCCGTACTCTGGGTTCGGCACCCGGTCGCATTGCGACTCCACATTGGACAAACGCCCTTCCTGCATTTAAGTTTAAACCACAGTCACCACGAATCTTCCCAAAAGGCCAAACCCAATGAGCAGATTGGAGTTTCCTCCAAGGGAAGACTGCTCCCCGTGGTACCATGTTTTAGTCTTTGGTGTAACCTGTAGCTCTCGCTACTGCCAGTCGAGCCCCTAAGAACTCCTAGGAATTCTTAAGAACCCGGCTGTATGCATGTTATCGCTTGAACAACAAATGTTTGTTATATAATCGCAAACCCATTTCAAGAATATGACATCATTTCAAGGTAATATTATAGCACATTTCCGACTTACAACATGCTGACATTTAAAAACAGACCTGTACATGTCAGACATAGTGCATTTGGCTTTTAGTCGCCTCTTACGACAGATATGCCTTGCTGCGGGAATATTCGGTTTCCCCCTCGAACCCAAGAGGTGGTCCCTCTTCCCCGCAGGGGATCCTAAGACAGACATATCAAAATCAAATTATCTCATCAATTTTTTTGATATATACATACAATCCGATATGAACTTGAAGCAACTGTTAGGTGAACTAAAATATTATAGCCAGTCACAAAATGTTGCCAGGGTATGTAAAATGACAACATAACGGTGCAAAAATATTCCTATATTCAAGTACGCACTCACATATAAATACAACTATGGTTGAGTAAACTTTAATCATAAATACTCATCAAGTCAGATGCAATGCACATCAACATAATTGCACACGAATGCGATGGTAAGTAATAAGAAATGAAAGCAAGTGCCCGGGTGCATATGTATGGACTTGCAGGGCACGCATACCACCAATACCGTTACATAGGGCTCCACTCTCGTATTGATGCAGAAAGAAGCAGGTGTGCTTTAGAGCTGAGATGCCGGTTGAAAAGGTGTATTGCAACACTTTCAAAATGTAATAAATTGCGCCGCTGCTAATGAAGTCTATAAAACAAAATAAATAACTTGGACTTGAGTAAATATTTGTGTTGCAGCTATTAATAATGAAAAATTACGCTGTAAATTTTACTGAGTGTTAACGTGTGAAAATCGAGAATTTACACAATAATTTATAGTTGTTTCACTTGCTTGTGTTCTACTGTTTTATGCATACATACATACACATGTGTGTAAAGTCTAATATTTTAATACAAATTATCATTTCGACTTTTGTTGAAGAATAAAATGTTGGTAACCTATTTAAAAGGAGCCATTAATTTTAGGACTAAGTTATTAGACTTCTGCGAGTACGACAGCTAAAGGGGTATTCTAGTCTAGAAATTTAAAAAAAAAATCGATTTTTTTTTATATATTTTCAAAGTTTAACTATTCAAGAATATGTGTAGAAGAGCATTTTTCAAAATTCAAATTATTTTCGGAGATATAGGCATTTTTCTAACCCGGCATCCAAACTAGTTCCGCCGAAACGCGAAACTTTAAACGCGTTTTTCTCAAAACTGACTTTTTCGGAACGATGCCCACGATTTCTCAGGTTCTACTGGACCGATTTACTTGAAATTTTTCACAGAATCTTCTTTATAGGCTTGTCTACGATTGGAACTAGCCCCATCAAAAAATTTTTATTTTTATTATTTTTAAAAATTCGAAATAGTCAGAAAAAGTGATAAAAATTTTTTTTTTTTCAGGAAGTCGCCATTTTGTGAAAAAAAAAATGTTTCCCACTTTTCCGTAGTTCCGACCATTGCGACATTATTCTAGATCAATAATCTTTTTTTCTTTTTGGTTTCAGATAACTAGGAGGGTTGAAATCGTGGGCATGGTCACGTGGAAATTTTTAGAGACCCCCCAATTCGTCAGCTCATAATTTTTGAAATTTGTTTTTATATTTTTTAGGTTTTAATTTTTTTCTGTACTCTTCAAAAATTAATAAATAACTAATAAAAAAATGAATGATAAAATATTAATTGCATTTTTTTTACGACACTTTAAAAATTACCTGAAATTCTTCTAGACTAGAATGCCCCTTAATAAGTTTGTTTGTCTATCGGTTGTTTATTATAACGTAAAAAGTAATCCAGATAGCTATCGATAAAAAGTCCACATTCAGCTCTCTACATTTTTAAATGACAATTTCGACATGAATACAAAAAAATTCTGGCTTCCAGGTCATACCTTTTCTCAAATTTTTGGTATTTATTATGAGAACATAAAAGTCTCGTTTTTTTTGTGTGGTTTATGTTTGGCGTAAACTTTTGGACCATATTCTCATTATTATTATCATTTTACCCAATTCAAAGCCATAAATCTTGTGCGAAAAAATTATTTCGATTATAATTATTATTCTTTTTAATATCCGATATTATTTTTTATTACAAACTATCGATTAACACAATATATAAATTTTCGAATAAAAATTCTTTATCCTTTGTAGTAAATAGCTTGATTTGTCACCATGTTTTGAGCTTGCTCCATCTACCGAATCGAAGAGACAACTGACACTCTGCATACTGTATTTGTTAACACAGCTATGAACGCTTGGGCATTTATCGACCTTAGCAAGAATAAGAATAAAGTGGACTTGCATACTGTTCACTTTCGCTCAAACAGAGCCCCCTTTCTGCTAACAATTTTTTATGAAACCTTTGAGTAATAAAGTGCCAAATAACGAATATTTTACATTCTCCAGGCTACCAATGACTTTACTATATAAATTTGTAGTTAAAGAAGATGATGCTCAACTTGGAAATTCGATGGACGATTCCAAACACTAAAATATATAACAATGTGTTAACGATCGCTGTACCTGCAAAAATTAATTTGATCCGAAATTGCTGTGGTTACCATTGAAGACCCAAACTCAGCTTCCATGATTAAGCATCTTCAAATGAGGAGGCTGATCGACTAAGGGATCGAAAAGCCAATAACCAGATCGATCATGTTGTGATAAATGCAATACACGTATCCAAGTCCTAACATCGACTTGGACCACTATCTTGCAGCAGCCAAGATACTTACCCGCCTCTTTGCAGCAAAAGCCTCACGTCAATCTTCTGCTCGACTTGCACTCCAGCTCTCTAAGAGCACTCTTCAGCAACTGGGTATAAAATAACTGGGGAACGGCATTTCAAGCTCCTTACCTACAGCTGTAAACGAAAGTATTGGTTTTCGAAAAAGGCAATTGAAAGCTGGAATGCCGTGGCATAGATACCCAGAGTTGAAGAGGAAAGCGAGACGCATTTGCAGACAAAAAGAGAGAGGCCAAGCTGCATGAGTACAAAGAGTTTAACAAGCGACAGGGGTAATGCTCAACAATTCTACGAAAAGGCGCGGCGACAGAAGGTTTCAAGGCCGGAGCATACTCTTGTAGAACCCCCAGAGATGATCTAGTTACTGATGTCCAGAATATACTTAAATTACGGAAGGAACACTTCTCCAGCCTGCCGAATGGCAATGACGGCACAACATCAGGAGGTGTCGAACTCGATTCTCCAATCAATGACGACGAGCAGACATTCCATTGCCTAATCATGAAAAAGTTCTAATAGCAATTACCCGTCTGAAGAACAACAAAGTGGCGTGCCGATGGATGGATTGCCGGCCGGGCTATGCAAATACGGCAACGAAGAACTGATAACTGCTTTGTAAAATATAGTCAGACAAAAGCATGCCCAACGATTGGAATTTAAGTGTGCCCAATCCACAAAAAGGGCGACCCCACAATCTGCGCCAACTCCCGTAGGATAAGCCTCCTCAACATCGCATATAAAGTTCTATGGAGGCTATTGTGTGAAAGATTGAAGTCCACCGTCAACAAACTAATTGGACCTTATCAATGTGGCTTTAGGCCTGGAAATTCAACAGCTGACCAGATATTCACCATGCACCAAATCTTGGAAAAGATCCGTGAAGAGAGTATCCACACGCATCACTTTTCTTTGAATTTGAAGCTACTTTTGACACTATGAACTAATACGGTTTTGTAAACCGACGTTTAGCAGTACCAAAAGCTCCGTCAGAATCGGGAAGAACCTCTCCAGCCGTCCGATAACAAAGGTGATTTTAGACAAAGCGAATCCATTTAGTGTGACTTCTTCAATCTACTTTTAGAGAAAATAATTCGAGCTACAGAACTAAATAGTGAAGGTACCATCTTCTATAAGAATGGCCTCAACAACCGCGCCGTTAGTTCTGCTTTCTAAAGAATGGATAAGGAAGCGAAGCAAATAGGTCTGGTGACGACATATCTCCTGTCATCAAACAAACAGTCGCCGCACTCGCAGCTAGACTCCCACGTCTCGGTTGAGAGTCATAACTTCGAAGTCGTAAATATTTTCGTCTATCTTTGAACAAGTATTAACAGCAACAACAATGTCAACTTCGAAATCCAAGGCAGAATAAGTCTTGCCAATTGACAAAGTTCAGCGAATTAAGACACAGCGGCTAGGACATGTCGTTCGAATGGATGAAAACACTCCAGCTCTGAAAGTATTCAAAGCAGTATCCGCCGGGGGAAATAGGGGAGGAAACGTTTTAATTCATGAAACAAGTTTATGGCGATGATTGCCCGTAGCAGAGTGCACGAGTGGTTTCAACGTTTTCAAAGTGGTTGTGAGGATTTATGACGATCAACATGTGAGCCAATCAAAATCCATGATCACTGAAAATTCCATCGAAACTGTGCGTGATTTCATCAAAAATCAGCTGAAATCATTATTGAAATTCATGGAAATGGAGTTGAACATCTCCAAAACATCGCTTTATCGCATTTTGACCCAACATTTGGGCATAAGAAAGGTGTGTGCTCGGTTTGTTCTACACAAATTGACTGACGATCAAAAATTGCTCAGAATCCAATCGAAAGACATCTTGTGACCGATTATTTGACCAAAAATCACATTTTAACCATTAACCACTCCCCGTGTTCAGCTGATATGGCGCCGTCCGACTTCTTCCTTATCGGAAAAATGCATTTGCCCATGAAAGGAAAGCGTTATGCAGACGTAGAGGCCATTCAAAAGGCTTGCACCGGCATACTGGCAGCCATAACGGCCAAAGAGCTAAAACACTCGTTCGTCATGCTTTCGAACCGTGCAAAAAGCTGTATTGAAGCAGAAGGATACTATGTTGAATAAAATAAATTGATTTTGCCGAAAAAACCAAATCCTGTTTACTTTGGAACGCACCTTGTATGTATGTATACTGGAAATAGATGTCATTGTAAAATTATAGAAATTTATTTAAATCACTCAATAAAAATTTTTCTTCCATACGTACATCTACGTAACTAATTTATGGCGAATAATATATACTTATAATATTCCACACGTGTATATTTGTGTAAGTTAATTTTTAATAAGTGTGGCAAAGTAATTGGATAGCCAAATGACATAAGTACTCGTAATGCGCATAAATATGTGATAATATACTTGGAGACATGTGTATAATTCCGACACCGTTTGCCGTTTTATGCCTCCTAACGCCGCACATTCCCAACACATGACGCATTTCGTATTAACATCCACACCTAAGCAACAGCAACAACTTACTACACTAATGTGCGGCTTACACATTGGCGGACAGAAATTATGACACCACACTTTCAATGGGGCAGCACCGTGGGCATTTTGTAGTGCCGCAGTAGCCACAGCTGCTTTTTAGTGTTGTGTATTTTGTCAACAATGTTGTTTTTGATTTCAGTCAACTGTAATGAATACCGCACCAACACAAACACACCCATGTCTGCACATATAGTACACAGCCTCCCAAGGCTACCTGCATCAAATTTATACTACACCTGCAAATGTACACATAATCACTACAACAACAAGAATGCATATGTGTGTGGCGACTTAATAATTCATTTTTAAGCCCAGATGACACGTATACGCCGTGGCACACCTAACCGCTGCACACAACATTACGTTCGACCAAGATCGGCGACGTGCTGTCAAACTTAACTTTCAATGCCCACACCGGTGACTGGGGACACCGATACAAATACATTTTCACCTGCGCAAATAAGCTGTGGCGTTGATGTGGTGCCTGGTTATTCACCTGCTTAGTTTTTCCACGCAAAATTGTTTGCTAACCTCCGAAAAAAGCATGAGAAGGGCCAAGGTTGGGTAGGGTGTGGTGAGTTCATTTGCAAGCAAATTTTTACTCTTTTCAGCATTGCCCTCGTTACCAGCATCAGTGATATTTTTATTTACCATTGCGCACATATAAGCGTGTGAAGGCGGTCGGATAAATGCTTAGCGTGAAACGCACAAAAGAAAATTTTCGAAAAATTTCAATTTATTCATTAACATAATGATGTATTTTAAGCTGGATTTGCACTTGACCCAGCAACTTAGTCAAACCGTCTGCAAAATTCGTTCGCACTAAGTCGGCAGATTAGAACCGCTTGGTGCCACTAAAATCCTCATTCGTTACATTTCTACCCAACAAATGA
>JAPZAG010000782.1:0-52276 GCA_027475135.1 Bactrocera correcta | reverse complement strand
GTGAAACCAGTTATTTGAAGCATTTCGATATCGATTGCTAAATGAGTATATACAAGAAAATCGACTTTATACCTAAATATAAGATTGCGCAATTCTTCTAAATGATTTGCCGTTATGCCGTTAAGGCGTTTGTAGACTTGAGTAAGATAAAGAGGGTTAATTAACTTAAATATGTTAAACTAATGATTTGAGGCATTTCGATATCGATTGCTAAATGTGTATATACAAGAAAATCGGCTTTATACCTAAACATAAGATTACGGAACTCTTCTAAATGCACTGCCGTTATGCCGTTATGGCTTTATGCTAACTTCTGTTCGTTAAAGAAGGTTTATTAACTTAAATATGTTAAACTAATGATTTCAAAATTTTTGAAATCGATTGCTAAATGCATATATACAAGAAAATCTTCTTTATACCTAAATATAAGATTACGGAATTCTTCCAAATGTACTGTCGTTATGCCGCCAAGGCTTTCTATATACTTCAATGCGTTATAGGAGGTTAATTAACTTAAATATGTTAAACTAATGATTTGAAGCATTTCGATATCGATTGCAAAATGTGTATATACAAAAAAATCGAATTTATACCTGAATATAAGATTACGGAATTCTTCTACATGCTCTGCCGTTATGCCGCCATGGCTTTGTGTTAACTTCAGTGCGTTAAAGTAGGTTTGTTAACTTAAATATGTTAAACTAATGATTTGAAGCATTTCGATATCGATTTCTTAATGCATATATACAAGAAAATCGACTTTATACCTAAACATAAGATAACGGAATTCTTCTAAATGCGCTGCCGTTATGCCACTATAGCTTTATGTAAACTTCAGTTCGTTAAAAAAGGTTTATTAATTTAAATATGTTAAACTAGTGATTTGAAGTATTTCGATATCGTTTGCTAAATGTGTAAATAAAAGAAAATCGACTTTATACCTAAATATAAGACTACGGAATTCTTCGAAATGCACTGCCGTCATGCCGATAAGGCTTTATGTAAACGCCAGTAAGATAAAGTAGGCTAAATAACTTAAATACATATGTGAAACCAGTTATTTGAAGCATTTCGATATCGATTGCTAAATGAGTATATACAAGAAAATCGACTTTATACCTAAATATAAGATTGCGCAATTCTTCTAAATGATTTGCCGTTATGCCGTTAAGGCGTTTGTAGACTTCAGTAAGTTTAAAGAGGGTTAAATAACTTAAATATGTTAAACTAATGATTTGAGGCATTTCGATATCGATTGCTAAATGTGTATATACAAGAAAATCGACTTTATACCTAAACATAAGATTACGGAACTCTTCTAAATGCACTGCCGTTATGCCGTTATGGCTTTATGTTAACTTCTGTTCGTTAAAGAAGGTTTATTAACTTAAATATGTTAAACTAATGATTTCAAAATTTTTGAAATCGATTGCTAAATGCATATATACAAGAAAATCTTCTTTATACCTAAATATAAGATTACGGAATTCTTCCAAATGTACTGTCGTTATGCCGCCATGGCTTTCTATATACTTCAATGCGTTATAGAAGGTTAATTAACTTAAATATGTTAAACTAATGATTTGAAGCATTTCGACATCGATTGCAAAATGTGTATATACAAAAAAATCGAATTTATACCTGAATATAAGATTACGGAATTCTTCTACATGCTCTGCCGTTATGCCGCCATGGCTTTGTGTTAACTTCAGTGCGTTAAAGTAGGTTTGTTAACTTAAATATGTTAAACTAATGATTCGAAGCATTTCGATATCGATTTCTTAATGCATATATACAAGAAAATCGACTTTCTACCTAAATGTAAGATTACGGAATTCTTCCAAATGGACTGTCGTTATGCCGCCAAGGCTTTATATCAACTTCAATATCTTATAGAAGGATAATGAACTTAAATATGTTAAACTAATGATTGGAAGCATTTCTATAACGATTGCTAAATGTGCATATACAAAAAAATCGAATTTATACCTAAACACAAGATTACGGAATTCCTCTACATGTACTGCCGTTATGCCGCAATGGCTTTATGCCAACTTCCGTTCGTTAAAGAACGTTAATTAACTTAAATATGTTAAACTAATGATTTGAAGACTTTCGAAATCGATTGCTAAATGCATATATACAAGAAAATCTTCTTTATACCTAAATATAAGATTACGGAATTCTTCTAAATGTACTGTCGTTATGCCGCCATGGCTTTATGTTAACTTCAGTGCGTAAAAAAAGCTTTATTAACTTAGATATGTTAAACTAATGATTTGAAGATCTTCGAAATCGATTTCTTAATGCATATATACAAGAAAATCGACTTTCTACCTAAATATAAGATTACGGAATTCTTCCAAATGTACTGTCGTTATGCCGCCAAGGCTTTATATCAACTTCAATATCTTATAGAAGGATAATATGTTAAACTAATGATTTGAAGCGTTTCCATATTGATTGCTAAATGTGCATATACAAGAAAATCGACTTTATACCTAAACATAAGCTTACGGAATTCTTCTAAATGCATTGCCGTTAAGCCACCATGGCTTTATGTTAACTTCAGTGCGTTAAAAAAGCTTTATTAACTTAAATATGTTAAACTAATGATTTGAAGATTTTCGAAATCGATTGCTAAATGCATATATACAAGAAAATCTTTTTTGTACCTAAATATAAGATTACGGAATTCTTCCAAATGTACCGTCGTTATGCCGCCATGGCTTTATATCACCTTCAATACGTCAAAGAAGGTTAATTAGCTTAAATATGTTAAACTAATGATTTGAAGCATTTCGAAATCGATTTCTTAATGCATATATACAAGAAAATCAACTTTCTACCTAAATATAAGATTACGGAATTCTTCCAAATGTACTGTCGTTATGCCGCCAAAGCTTTATATCAACTTCAATATCTTATAGAAGGATAATTAACTTAAATATGTTAAACTAATGATTGGAAGCATTTCGATATCGATTGCTAAATGTGTATATACAAAAAAATCGAATTCATAGCTAAATATAAGATTACGGAATTCTTCTACATGCACTGCCGTTATGCCGCCATGGCTTTATATCAACTTCAATACGTTAAAGAAGCTTAATTAACTTAAATATGTTAAACTAATGATTTGAAGCATTTCGATATCGATTGCTAAATGAATATATACAAGAAAATCGACTTTAGACATAAATATAAGATTACGTAATTCTTCTAAATGTTTTGCCGTTATGCCGTTAAGGCGTTTGTTTTCTTCAAAAAGATAAAGAGGGTTAATTAACTTAAATATGTTAAACTAATGATTTGAGGCATTTCGATATCGATTGCTAAATGTGTATATACAACAAAATCGACTTCATACCTAAATATAAGATTGCGGATTTCTTCTAAATGCAATGCCGTTATGCAGTTATGGCTTAATGTTAATTTCGGTTCGTTAAAGAAGGTTTATTAACTTAAATATGTTAAACTAATGATTTGAAGATTTTCGAAATCGATTGCTAAATGGATATATACAAGAAAATCTTCTTTATACCTAAATATAAGATTACGGAATTCTTCCAAATGTACTGTCGTTATGCCGCCATGGCTTTATATCACCTTCAATACGTTAAAGAAGGTTAATTAACTTAAATATGTTAAACTAATGATTTGAAGCATTTCGATATCGATTGCTAAATGCGTATATACAACAAAATCGACTTTATACCTAAATATAAGCTTACGGAATTCTTCTAAATGCACTGCTGTTAAGCCGTTAGTTCGTTAAAGAAGGTTTATTAACTTAGATATATTACACCAGTTATTTGAAGCATTTCGAAATCGATTGCTTAATGCATATATACAAGAAAATCTTCTTTATACCTAAATATAAGATTACGGAATTCTTCCAAATGTACTGTCGTTATGCCGCCATGGCTTTATATCACCTTCAATACGTTAAAGAAGGTTAATTAACTTAAATATGTTAAACTAATAATTTGAAGCATTTCGATATCGATTGCTAAATGTGTATATACAACAAAATCGACTTTATACCTAAATATAAGATTACGAAATTCTCCCAAATGCACTGCCGTTATACCGTTATGGCTTTATGTAAACTTCAGTAAGATAAAGAAGGTTAATTAACTTAAATATGTTAAACTAATGATTTGAAGTATTTCGATATCGATTGCTAAATGCTTGTATACAAGAAAATCGACTTTATACCTAAATATAATATTACGGAATTATTCTAAATGCACTGCCGTTATGCCGCCATGGATTTATGCAAACTTCAGTTCGTTAAAGAAGGTTTATTAACTTAAATATGTTAAACTAATGATTTGAAGCATTTCGATATCGATTTCTAAATGTGTATATTCAAGAAAACCGACTTTATACCTAAATATATGATAACGGAATTCTTCTGAATGCACTGCCGTTATGCCGTTAAGGCTTTTGTAGACTTCAGTAAGATAAAGAGGGTTTATTAGCTTAAATATGTTAAACTAATGATTTGAAGATTTTCGATATCGATTGCTAAATGTGTAAATACAAGAAAATCGACTTTATACCTAAATATAAAATTATAACATTACGGAATTCTTCTGAATGCACTTCCGTTATACCGTTAAGGCTTTATGTAGACTTCAGGAAGCTAAAAAAAGTTTATTAAATTTAATATGTTAAACGGGTGTATGAATTAGCCCCCACTGAATTAACACCCACCGGGCCAAATGACTTAAGCCCGACCAATTTTACAACAAAATTAAAAATGGCGGAAAGTGGGGCTAAAGACATTTTCGTGGGGATTAATTAATTTTTTTTTTCGTGGGGATTCTGTCATGTAAGAACCCCCACGTTTGTTGGGGCTTAATTCATTTCGATTGGTGGGGATAAAAACATTTTCGTGGGGTTTAATTCATTTTTTTTTCGTGGGGATTCTGTCATGTAAGAACACCCACGTTTGGTGGGGCTTAATTCATTTTGATTGGTGGGGATAAAAGCATTTTCGTGGGGCTTAATTCATTTTAATTCCGTGATCTTTTATAAAAATAAATCAAACAGTTAGCAACGTAATACTTTTCACAAAAGAATTATGAACACCGGGGTTTTGGACCGACCAGGAATATTTTTTTTCGAGCGCTCGATTGATGTTGTTTAGTTAATCTATAACAGAAATTGGTTTTTATGTTATTTTTATAAAAATATGAAAAACTTCACAATCACTTCACTTTGACAAAAATGGCAAGGTTATGTTCGAAATTATGGCACAGCTGTTGTAAATTCGAATGGCCACTATTGATTCATGCACTGATCGTTTTCGAATTATCGATATTCTCAATATACGAGTCTGAGCGAGAATTGGTAAAAATGGGAAATACATAATAGGAAAATTTATAATTAATTATTATAGCAGAAAGAAGAAGAATTTGGACACAGAAGAATTATGAACACCGGGGTTTTGGACCGACCAGGGATATTTCTTTTCGAGCGCTCGAAACCTGGACCTTGGACCTGGTCGGTCCAAAACCCCGGTGTTCATAATTCTTCTGTGAAAAGTATTAAAATCACTAATAGTGCACATTTCGTAAAAGGAGAAACCATAATTTTGTAAATAGACATATAATAAAAATCCATCTCTTACAGCTATTTAAAATTGTGCAGTGACTGCACATCTAAAATAGAAGCAGAGAGTGTGGCAAACAGTTTTAATAAATTTAAATGTCCTTTTTGTCGTCAAGATGTTGACGAATATTTACATATTTTTATTTAATTATTTTCTCTTTCACACATTTTCATATTTTCATTTAATTCTTAACATTTCTCTTTTGAAATATTACATACATATGTATAATTGAATTTTTGTTAAAATTTTGATGTAAAAACTTCACGTTTACAGCAAGCAAAATAAATTAAAAATGAAGTAAAGTGGGGCTAAAGTCATTTTCGAGGGGATTAATTCCTTTTTTTTTCGTGGGGATTCTGTCATGTAAGAACACCCACGTTTGGTGGGGCTTAATTCATTTCGATTGGTGGGGATAAAATCATTTTCGTGGGGTTTAATTCATTTTTTTTTTCGTGGAGATTCTGTCATGTAAGAACACCCACATTTGGTGGGGCTTAATTCATTTCGATTGGTGGGGATAAAATCATTTTCGTGGGGTTTAATTCATTTTTTTTTTGTGGGGATTCCGTCATTTTTGGTGGGGAAAGATTCACTAAGAAATTGGTGGGCCTTATGTCATTTTGCCCGGTGGGGGTTAACTCAGTGGGGGCTGATTCATACACCCATGTTAAACTAATGATTTGAAGCATTTCGATATCGATTGCTAAATGCTTGTATACAAGAAAATCGACCTTATACCTAAATATAAGCTTACGGAATTATTCTAAATGCACTGCCGTTATGCCGTTATGGCTTTATGTTAACTTCAGTTCGTTAAAGAAAGTTTATTAACTTAGATATGTTATACCAGTTATTTGAAGCATTTCGATATCGATTGCTAAATGCTTGTTTACAAGAAAATTTTCTTTATTTCTAAATATAAGATAACGGAATTTTTCCAAATGTACTGTCGTTTTGCCGCCATGGCTTTATATCACCTTCAGCACGTTAAAGAAGGTTAATAAACTTAAATATGTTAAACTAAAGATTTGGAGCATTTCGTTATCGATTGCTAAATGTGTATATACAAGAAAATCGACTTGATACCTAAATATATGATTACGGAATTCTTCTAAATGCACTGCCGTTATGCCGTTAAGGTTTTTGTAGTCTTCAGTAAGATAAAGAGGGTTAATTAACATAAATATGCTAAACTAATGAGTTGAAGATTTTCGATATCGAGTGCTAAATGTGCAAATACAAGGAAGTCGACTTTATACCTAAATATAAAATTATAACATTAGGGAATTCTTCTAAATGCACTGCCGTTATACCGCAATGGCTTTATGTACACTTCAGTAAGCTAAAAAAAAGCTTATTAACTTATATATGTTAAACTAATGATTTGAAGCATTTCGATATCGATTGCTAAATTGTATATACAACAAAATCGACTTTATACCTAAATATAAGATTACGAAATTCTTATAAATGCACTGCCGTTATGCCGCCATGGCTTTATGCCAACTTCAGCTCGTAAAAAATGTTAATTAACTTAAATATGTTAAACTAATGATTTGAATCATTTCGATATCGATTGCTAAATGTGTATATACAAGAAAACAAGAAAATCGACTTTATACATAAATATATGATAACGGAATTTTTCTAAATGCACTGCCGTTATGCCGTTATGGCTTTATGTTAATTTCAGTAAGGCAAAGAAGGTTAATTAACTTAAATATGTTAAACTAATGATTTGAATCATTTCGATATCGCTTGCTATATGAGTATATACAAGAAAATCGACTTTAAACCTAAATATAAGATTACGTAATTCTTCTTAACGCACTGCCATTATGCCGTTAAGGCTCTTGTAGACTTCAGTAAGATTAAGATGGTTATTTAACTTAAATATGTTAAACTAATGATTTGAAGCATTTCGATATCGATTGCTAAATGTGTATATATAAGAAACTCGACTTTATACCTAAATATAAGATTACGTAACTCTTCTAAATGCACTGCCGTTATGCCGTTGTGGCTTTATGTTAACTTCTGTTCCTTAAAGAAGGTTTATTATCTTAAATATGTTAAAATAGTTATTTGAAGCATTTCGAAATCGATTGCTAAAGGCATATATACAAGAAAATCCTTTATACCTAAATATAAGATTACGGAATTCTTCCAAATGTACTGTCGTTATGCCGCCATGGCTTTATATCACCTTCAATACGTTAAAGAAGGTTAATTAACTTAACTATGTTAAACTAATGATTGGAAGCATTTCGATATCGATTGCTAAATGTGTATATACAAGAAAATCGAATATATACCTAAATATAAGATAACGGAATTCTACTAAATGCACTGCCGTTATGCCGTTAAGCCTTTATGTGGACTTCAGTGCGTTAAAAAAGCTTTATTAACTTAAATATATTAAACTAATGATTTGAAGATTTTCGAAACCGATTGTTAAATGCAGATATACAACAAAATCGACTATATACCTAAATATAAGTTTACGGAATTCTTCCAAATGCACTGACGTTATACCGTTATGGCTTTGTGCTAACTTCAGTTAGTTAAAGAAGATTTATTAACTTAAATATGTTAAACCAGTTATTTGAAGCATTTCGATATCGATTGCTTAATGTATATATACAAGAAAATTTACTTTATACCTAAATATAAGATCACGGAATTCTTCCGAATGTACTGTCATTATGCCGCCATGGCTTTATATCAACTGCAATACGTTAAAAAGGGTTAATTAACTTAAATATGTTAAACTAATGATTTGAAGCATTTAGATATCGATTGCTAAATGTGTATATACAAAAAAAGCGAATTTCTAGCTAAATATAAGATTACAGAATTTTTCTACATGCACTGCCGTTATGCCGCCATGGCTTTGTGTTAACTTCAGTGCGTTAAAGTAGGTTTGTTAACTTTAATATGTTAAGCTAATTATTTGAAGTATTTAGATATCGATTGCTAAATGAGTATATACAAGAAAATCGACTTTATACCTAAATATAAGATTACGTAATTCTTCTAAATGCTTTGCCGTTATGCCGTTAAGGCGTTTGTAGACTTCAGTAAGATAAAGAGGGTTAACCAACTTAAATATGTTAAACTAATGAGATGAGGCATTTCGATATCGACTGCTAAATATGTAAATACAAGAAAATCGACTCTATACGTAAATATATGATTGCGGAACTCTTCTAAATGCACTGCCGTTATGCCGTTATGGCTTTATGTTAACTTCTGTTCGTAAAAGAAGGTTTATTAACTTAAATATGGTAAACTAATGATTTGAAAATTTTCGAAATCGATTGCTTAATGCATATATACAAGGAAATCTTCTTTATACCTAAATATAAGACTACGGAATTCTTCCACATGTACTGTCGTTATGCCGCCATGGCTTTATATATACTTCAATAGGTTAAAGAAGGTTAATTAACTTAAATATGTTAAACTAATTATTTGAAGTATTTAGATATCGATTGCTAAATGAGTATATACAAGAAAATCGACTTTATACCTAAATATAAGATTACACAATTCTTCTAAATGATTTGCCGTTATGCCGCCATGGCTTTGTGTTAACTTCAGTGCGTTAAAGTAGGTTTGTTAACTTTAATATGTTAAACTAATGATTCGAAGCATTTCGATATCGATTTCTTAATGCATATATACAAGAAAATCGACTTTCTACCTAAATGTAAGATTACGGAATTCTTCCAAATGGACTGTCGTTATGCCGCCAAGGCTTTATATCAACTTCAATATCTTATAGAAGGATAATGAACTTAAATATGTTAAACTAATGATTGGAAGCATTTCTATAACGATTGCTAAATGTGCATATACAAAAAAATCGAATTTATACCTAAACACAAGATTACGGAATTCCTCTACATGTACTGCCGTTATGCCGCAATGGCTTTATACCAACTTCCGTTCGTTAAAGAACGTTAATTAACTTAAATATGTTAAACTAATGATTTGAAGACTTTCGAAATCGATTGCTAAATGCATATATACAAGAAAATCTTCTCTATACCTAAATATAAGATTACGGAATTCTTCTAAATGTACTGTCGTTATGCCGCCATGGCTTTATGTTAACTTCAGTGCGTAAAAAAAGCTTTATTAACTTAGATATGTTAAACTAATGATTTGAAGATCTTCGAAATCGATTTCTTAATGCATATATACAAGAAAATCGACTTTCTACCTAAATATAAGATTACGGAATTCTTCCAAATGTACTGTCGTTATGCCGCCAAGGCTTTATATCAACTTCAATATCTTATAGAAGGATAATATGTTAAACTAATGATTTGAAGCGTTTCCATATTGATTGCTAAATGTGCATATACAAGAAAATCGACTTTATACCTAAACATAAGCTTACGGAATTCTTCTAAATGCATTGCCGTTAAGCCACCATGGCTTTATGTTAACTTCAGTGCGTTAAAAAAGCTTTATTAACTTAAATATGTTAAACTAATGATTTGAAGATTTTCGAAATCGATTGCTAAATGCATATATACAAGAAAATCTTTTTTGTACCTAAATATTAGATTACGGAATTCTTCCAAATGTACCGTCGTTATGCCGCCATGGCTTTATATCACCTTCAATACGTCAAAGAAGGTTAATTAGCTTAAATATGTTAAACTAATGATTTGAAGCATTTCGAAATCGATTTCTTAATGCATATATACAAGAAAATCAACTTTCTACCTAAATATAAGATTACGGAATTCTTCCAAATGTACTGTCGTTATGCCGCCAAAGCTTTATATCAACTTCAATATCTTATAGAAGGATAATTAACTTAAATATGTTAAACTAATGATTGGAAGCATTTCGATATCGATTGCTAAATGTGTATATACAAAAAAATCGAATTCATAGCTAAATATAAGATTACGGAATTCTTCTACATGCACTGCCGTTATGCCGCCGTGGCTTTATATCAACTTCAATACGTTAAAGAAGCTTAATTAACTTAAATATGTTAAACTAATGATTTGAAGCATTTCGATATCGATTGCTAAATGAATATATACAAGAAAATCGACTTTAGACATAAATATAAGATTACGTAATTCTTCTAAATGTTTTGCCGTTATGCCGTTAAGGCGTTTGTTTTCTTCAAAAAGATAAAGAGGGTTAATTAACTTAAATATGTTAAACTAATGATTTGAGGCATTTCGATATCGATTGCTAAATGTGTATATACAACAAAATCGACTTCATACCTAAATATAAGATTGCGGATTTCTTCTAAATGCAATGCCGTTATGCAGTTATGGCTTAATGTTAATTTCGGTTCGTTAAAGAAGGTTTATTAACTTAAATATGTTAAACTAATGATTTGAAGATTTTCGAAATCGATTGCTAAATGGATATATACAAGAAAATCTTCTTTATACCTAAATATAAGATTACGGAATTCTTCCAAATGTACTGTCGTTATGCCGCCATGGCTTTATATCACCTTCAATACGTTAAAGAAGGTTAATTAACTTAAATATGTTAAACTAATGATTTGAAGCATTTCGATATCGATTGCTAAATGCGTATATACAACAAAATCGACTTTATACCTAAATATAAGCTTACGGAATTCTTCTAAATGCACTGCTGTTAAGCCGTTAGTTCGTTAAAGAAGGTTTATTAACTTAGATATATTACACCAGTTATTTGAAGCATTTCGAAATCGATTGCTTAATGCATATATACAAGAAAATCTTCTTTATACCTAAATATAAGATTACGGAATTCTTCCAAATGTACTGTCGTTATGCCGCCATGGCTTTATATCACCTTCAATACGTTAAAGAAGGTTAATTAACTTAAATATGTTAAACTAATAATTTGAAGCATTTCGATATCGATTGCTAAATGTGTATATACAACAAAATCGACTTTATACCTAAATATAAGATTACGAAATTCTCCCAAATGCACTGCCGTTATACCGTTATGGCTTTATGTAAACTTCAGTAAGATAAAGAAGGTTAATTAACTTAAATATGTTAAACTAATGATTTGAAGTATTTCGATATCGATTGCTAAATGCTTGTATACAAGAAAATCGACTTTATACCTAAATATAATATTACGGAATTATTCTAAATGCACTGCCGTTATGCCGCCATGGATTTATGCAAACTTCAGTTCGTTAAAGAAGGTTTATTAACTTAAATATGTTAAACTAATGATTTTAAGCATTTCGATATCGATTTCTAAATGTGTATATTCAAGAAAACCGACTTTATACCTAAATATATGATAACGGAATTCTTCTGAATGCACTGCCGTTATGCCGTTAAGGCTTTTGTAGACTTCAGTAAGATAAAGAGGGTTTATTAGCTTAAATATGTTAAACTAATGATTTGAAGATTTTCGATATCGATTGCTAAATGTGTAAATACAAGAAAATCGACTTTATACCTAAATATAAAATTATAACATTACGGAATTCTTCTGAATGCACTTCCGTTATACCGTTAAGGCTTTATGTAGACTTCAGGAAGCTAAAAAAATTTATTAAATTTAATATGTTAAACGGGTGTATGAATTAGCCCCCACTGAATTAACACCCACCGGGCAAAATGACTTAAGCCCGACCAATTTTACAACAAAATTAAAAATGGCGGAAAGTGGGGCTAAAGACATTTTCGTGGGGATTAATTAATTTTTTTTTTCGTGGGGATTCTGTCATGTAAGAACCCCCACGTTTGTTGGGGCTTAATTCATTTCGATTGGTGGGGATAAAAACATTTTCGTGGGGTTTAATTCATTTTTTTTTCGTGGGGATTCTGTCATGTAAGAACACCCACGTTTGGTGGGGCTTAATTCATTTTGATTGGTGGGGATAAAAGCATTTTCGTGGGGCTTAATTCATTTTAATTCCGTGATCTTTTATAAAAATAAATCAAACAGTTAGCAACGTAATACTTTTCACAAAAGAATTATGAACACCGGGGTTTTGGACCGACCAGGAATATTTTTTTTCGAGCGCTCGATTGATGTTGTTTAGTTAATCTATAACAGAAATTGGTTTTTATGTTATTTTTATAAAAATATGAAAAACTTCACAATCACTTCACTTTGACAAAAATGGCAAGGTTATGTTCGAAATTATGGCACAGCTGTTGTAAATTCGAATGGCCACTATTGATTCATGCACTGATCGTTTTCGAATTATCGATATTCTCAATATACGAGTCTGAGCGAGAATTGGTAAAAATGGGAAATACATAATAGGAAAATTTATAATTAATTATTATAGCAGAAAGAAGAAGAATTTGGACACAGAAGAATTATGAACACCGGGGTTTTGGACCGACCAGGGATATTTTTTTTCGAGCGCTCGAAACCTGGACCTTGGACCTGGTCGGTCCAAAACCCCGGTGTTCATAATTCTTCTGTGAAAAGTATTAAAATCACTAATAGTGCACATTTCGTAAAAGGAGAAACCATAATTTTGTAAATAGACATATAATAAAAATCCATCTCTTACAGCTATTTAAAATTGTGCAGTGACTGCACATCTAAAATAGAAGCAGAGAGTGTGGCAAACAGTTTTAATAAATTTAAATGTCCTTTTTGTCGTCAAGATGTTGACGAATATTTACATATTTTTATTTAGTTATTTTCTCTTTCACACATTTTCATATTTTCATTTAATTCTTAACATTTCTCTTTTGAAATATTACATACATATGTATAATTGAATTTTTGTTAAAATTTTGATGTAAAAACTTCACGTTTACAGCAAGCAAAATAAATTAAAAATGAAGTAAAGTGGGGCTAAAGTCATTTTCGAGGGGATTAATTCCTTTTTTTTTCGTGGGGATTCTGTCATGTAAGAACACCCACGTTTGGTGGGGCTTAATTCATTTCGATTGGTGGGGATAAAATCATTTTCGTGGGGTTTAATTCATTTTTTTTTCGTGGAGATTCTGTCATGTAAGAACATCCACATTTGGTGGGGCTTAATTCATTTCGATTGGTGGGGATAAAATCATTTTCGTGGGGTTTAATTCATTTTTTTTTTGTGGGGATTCCGTCATTTTTGGTGGGGAAAGATTCACTAAGAAATTGGTGGGCCTTATGTCATTTTGCCCGGTGGGGGTTAACTCAGTGGGGGCTGATTCATACACCCATGTTAAACTAATGATTTGAAGCATTTCGATATCGATTGCTAAATGCTTGTATACAAGAAAATCGACCTTATACCTAAATATAAGCTTACGGAATTATTCTAAATGCACTGCCGTTATGCCGTTATGGCTTTATGTTAACTTCAGTTCGTTAAAGAAAGTTTATTAACTTAGATATGTTATACCAGTTATTTGAAGCATTTCGATATCGATTGCTAAATGCTTGTTTACAAGAAAATTTTCTTTATTTCTAAATATAAGATAACGGAATTTTTCCAAATGTACTGTCGTTTTGCCGCCATGGCTTTATATCACCTTCAGCACGTTAAAGAAGGTTAATAAACTTAAATATGTTAAACTAAAGATTTGGAGCATTTCGTTATCGATTGCTAAATGTGTATATACAAGAAAATCGACTTGATACCTAAATATATGATTACGGAATTCTTCTAAATGCACTGCCGTTATGCCGTTAAGGTTTTTGTAGTCTTCAGTAAGATAAAGAGGGTTAATTAACATAAATATGCTAAACTAATGATTTGAAGATTTTCGATATCGAGTGCTAAATGTGCAAATACAAGGAAGTCGACTTTATACCTAAATATAAAATTATAACATTAGGGAATTCTTCTAAATGCACTGCCGTTATACCGCAATGGCTTTATGTACACTTCAGTAAGCTAAAAAAAAGCTTATTAACTTATATATGTTAAACTAATGATTTGAAGCATTTCGATATCGATTGCTAAATTGTATATACAACAAAATCGACTTTATACCTAAATATAAGATTACGAAATTCTTATAAATGCACTGCCGTTATGCCGCCATGGCTTTATGCCAACTTCAGCTCGTAAAAAAATGTTAATTAACTTAAATATGTTAAACTAATGATTTGAATCATTTCGATATCGATTGCTAAATGTGTATATACAAGAAAACAAGAAAATCGACTTTATACATAAATATATGATAACGGAATTTTTCTAAATGCACTGCCGTTATGCCGTTATGGCTTTATGTTAACTTCAGTAAGGCAAAGAAGGTTAATTAACTTAAATATGTTAAACTAATGATTTGAAGCATTTCGATATCAATTGCTAAATGTGCATATACAAGAAAATCGAATTTATACCTAAATATAAGATTACGGAATTCTTCTACATGCACTGCCGTTATGCCGCCATGGCTTTATGCCAACTTCAGTTCGTTAAAGAAGGTTTATTAACTTAAATATTTTAAACTAATGATTTGAATCATTTCGATATCGCTTGCTATATGAGTATATACAAGAAAATCGACTTTAAACCTAAATATAAGATTACGTAATTCTTCTTAACGCACTGCCATTATGCCGTTAAGGCTCTTGTAGACTTCAGTAAGATTAAGATGGTTATTTAACTTAAATATGTTAAACTAATGATTTGAAGCATTTCGATATCGATTGCTAAATGTGTATATATAAGAAACTCGACTTTATACCTAAATATAAGATTACGTAACTCTTCTAAATGCACTGCCGTTATGCCGTTGTGGCTTTATGTTAACTTCTGTTCCTTAAAGAAGGTTTATTATCTTAAATATGTTAAAATAGTTATTTGAAGCATTTCGAAATCGATTGCTAAAGGCATATATACAAGAAAATCCTTTATACCTAAATATAAGATTACGGAATTCTTCCAAATGTACTGTCGTTATGCCGCCATGGCTTTATATCACCTTCAATACGTTAAAGAAGGTTAATTAACTTAACTATGTTAAACTAATGATTGGAAGCATTTCGATATCGATTGCTAAATGTGTATATACAAGAAAATCGAATATATACCTAAATATAAGATAACGGAATTCTACTAAATGCACTGCCGTTATGCCGTTAAGCCTTTATGTGGACTTCAGTGCGTTAAAAAAGCTTTATTAACTTAAATATATTAAACTAATGATTTGAAGATTTTCGAAACCGATTGTTAAATGCAGATATACAACAAAATCGACTATATACCTAAATATAAGTTTACGGAATTCTTCCAAATGCACTGACGTTATACCGTTATGGCTTTATGCTAACTTCAGTTAGTTAAAGAAGATTTATTAACTTAAATATGTTAAACCAGTTATTTGAAGCATTTCGATATCGATTGCTTAATGTATATATACAAGAAAATTTACTTTATACCTAAATATAAGATCACGGAATTCTTCCGAATGTACTGTCATTATGCCGCTATGGCTTTATATCAACTGCAATACGTTAAAAAGGGTTAATTAACTTAAATATGTTAAACTAATGATTTGAAGCATTTAGATATCGATTGCTAAATGTGTATATACAAAAAAAGCGAATTTCTAGCTAAATATAAGATTACAGAATTTTTCTACATGCACTGCCGTTATGCCGCCATGGCTTTGTGTTAACTTCAGTGCGTTAAAGTAGGTTTGTTAACTTTAATATGTTAAGCTAATTATTTGAAGTATTTAGATATCGATTGCTAAATGAGTATATACAAGAAAATCGACTTTATACCTAAATATAAGATTACGTAATTCTTCTAAATGCTTTGCCGTTATGCCGTTAAGGCGTTTGTAGACTTCAGTAAGATAAAGAGGGTTAACCAACTTAAATATGTTAAACTAATGAGATGAGGCATTTCGATATCGACTGCTAAATATGTAAATACAAGAAAATCGACTCTATACGTAAATATATGATTGCGGAACTCTTCTAAATGCACTGCCGTTATGCCGTTATGGCTTTATGTTAACTTCTGTTCGTAAAAGAAGGTTTATTAACTTAAATATGGTAAACTAATGATTTGAAAATTTTCGAAATCGATTGCTTAATGCATATATACAAGGAAATCTTCTTTATACCTAAATATAAGACTACGGAATTCTTCCACATGTACTGTCGTTATGCCGCCATGGCTTTATATATACTTCAATATGTTAAAGAAGGTTAATTAACTTAAATATGTTAAACTAATTATTTGAAGTATTTAGATATCGATTGCTAAATGAGTATATACAAGAAAATCGACTTTATACCTAAATATAAGATTACACAATTCTTCTAAATGATTTGCCGTTATGCCGTTAAGACGTTTGTAGACTTCAGTAAGATAAAGAGGGTTAATTGACTTAAATATGTTAAACTAATGATTTGAAGTATTTCGATATCGATTGCTAAATGTGTGTATACAAAAAAATCAAATTTATACCTAAATATAAGTGTACGGCATTCTTCTACATGCACTGCCGTTATGCCGCCATGGCTTTGTGTTAACTTCAGTGCGTTAAAGTAGGTTTATTAACTTAAATATGTTAAACTAATGATTTGAATCATTTCGATTTCGATTGCTAAATGAGTATATACAAGAAAATCGACTTTATACCTAAATATAAGATTACGTAATTCTTCTAAATGCTTTGCCGTTATGCCGTTAAGGCGTTTGTAGACTTCAGTATGATAAAGAGGGTTATTTAACTTAAATATGTTAAACTAATGATTTGAAGCATTTCGATATCGATTGCTAAATGAGTATATGCAAGAAAATCGACTTTATACATAAATATAAGATTACGGAATTCATCGAAATACACTGCCGTTTTGGCTTTATATAAACTTCAGTACGTTAAAAAAGGTTGTTTAACTTAAATATGTTAAAGTAATTATTTGAAGCATCTCGATATCGATTCCCAAATGTATAAATACATGAAAATAGCCTTTAACCTAAATATAAGATTACGGAATTCTTCTACATGCACTGCCGTTATGCCGCCATGGCTTTATGCCAACTTCAGTTCGTTAAAAATGTTTTATTAACTTAAATATGTGAAACTAATGATTTGAGGCATTTCGATATCGATTGCTAAATGCGTATATACAAGAAAATCGACTTTATACTTAAACATAAGATTACAGAGTTCTTCTACATGCACTGCCGTTATGCCGCTATGACGTTATGCCAACTTCAGTTCGTTAAAGAGGGTTTATTAACTTTAATATGTTAAACTAATGATTTAAAGCATTTCGATATCGATTGCTAAATGAGTATATGCAAGAAAATCGACTTTATACATAAATATAAGATTACGGAATTCATCGAAATACACTGCCGTTTTGGCTTTATATAAACTTCAGTACGTTAAAAAAGGTTGTTTAACTTAAATATGTAAAAGTAATTATTTGAAGCATCTCGATATCGATTCCCAAATGTATAAATACATGAAAATAGCCTTTAACCTAAATATAAGATTACGGAATTCTTCTACATGCACTGCCGTTATGCCGCCATGGCTTTATGCCAACTTCAGTTCGTTAAAAATTATTATTATTATTAACTTAAATATGTGAAACTAATGATTTGAAGCATTCCGATATCGATTGCTAAATGCGTATATACAAGAAAATCGACTTTATACTTAAACATAAGATTACAGAATTCTTCTGCATGCACTGCCGTTATGCCGCTATGACGTTATGCCAATTTAAGTTCGTTAAAGAGGGTTTATTAACTTTAATATGTTAAACTAATGATTTGAAGCATTTTGATATCGATTGCTAAATGCGTATATACAACAAAATCGACTTTATAACTAAATATAAGATTACGAAATTCTCCCAAATGCACTGCCGTTATACCGTTATGGCTTTATGTAAACTTCAGTAAGATAAAGAAGGTTAATTAACTTAAGTATGTTAAACTATTGATTTGAAGCATTTCCATATCGATTGCTAAATACTTGTTTACAAGAAAATCGGCTTTATACCTAAATATAAGATTACTGAATTATTCCAAATGTACTGTGGTTATGCTGCCATGGATTTATGCAATCTTCAGTTCGTTAAAGAAGGTTTATTAACTTAAATATGTTAAACTAATGATTTGAAGCATTTCGATATCGATTGCTAAATGTGTATATACAAGAAAACCGACTTTATACCTAAATATATGATAACGGAATTCTTCTGAATGCACTGCCGTTATGCCGTTAAGGCTTTTGTAGACTTCAGTAAGATAAAGAGGGTTAGTTAGCCTAAAAATGTTAAACTAATGATTTGAAGATTTTCGATATCGATTGATAAATGTGTAAACACAAGAAAATCGACTTTATACCTAAATATAAAAATATAACTTTACGGAATTCTACTAAATGCACTGCTGTTATACCGTTAAGGCTTTATGTAGACTTCAGTAAGCTAAAAAAAGTTTATTAACTTAAATATTTTAAACTAATGATTTGACGCATTTCGATATCGATTGCTTAATGTGTATATACAAGAAAACCGACTTTATACCCAAATATATGATAACGGAATTCTTCTGAATGCACTGCCGTTATGCCGTTAAGGCTTTTTTAGACTTCAGTAAGATAAAGAGGGTTAATTAGCTTATATATGTTAAACTAATGATTTGAAGATTTTCGATATCGATTACTAAATCTGTAGATACAAGAAAGTCGACTTTATACCTAAATTTAAAATTATAACACTACGGATTTCTTCTAAATGCACTGCCGTTATACCGCCATGGCTTTATGTAGACTTCAGTAAGCTAAAAAAAGTTTATTAACTTAAATATGTTAAACTAATGATTTCAGGCATTTCGATATCGATTGCTAAATGCTTGTATTATTTGTATGAAATCCGTAATCATATATCTAGGTAAAAAGTCGATTTTTTTGTATATACACATTTAGCAGTCGATATCGAAATGCTTCAAATCGGCAGTACATTTGGAAGAATTCCGTAATTTTATATTTGATTTGGCAATCGATATCTTACTGAAGTCTACAAAGGCCTTAACGGCATAACGGCAGTGCATTTAGAAGAATTCCGTTATCTTATATTTAGGTATAAAGTCGATTTTCTTGTATATTCTCATTTATCAATCGATATCGAAATGCTTCAAATCATTAGTTTAATATATTTAAGTTAATAAAGCTTCTTTAACGCTTTGAAAATAACACAAAGCCATGGCGGCTTAACGTCAGTGCATGTAGAAGAATTCCGTAATCTTATATTTAGGTATAAGGTCGATTTTCTTGTATATACACATTTAGCAATCGATATCGAAATGCTTCAAATCATTAGTTTAACATATTTAAGTTAATAAACCTTCTTTAATGCACTGAAGTCTTCATATAGCCTTAACGGTATAACTGCAGTGCATTTAGAAGAATTCCGTATTCTTATATTTAGGTATAAAGACGATTTTCTTGTATTTACATATTAAGCAATCGATATCGAAATGCTTCAAATCATTAGTTTAACATATTCAAGTTAATTAACCCTCTCTGTCTTACTAAAGTCTACATAAAGCCTTAACGGCATAACGGCAGTGCATTTAGAAGAATTCCGTTATCTTATATTTAGGTATAAATTTGATTTTCTTGTATGTACATATTTAGCAAGCGATATCGAAATGCTTCAAATTATTAGTTTAACATATTTAAGTTAATTAACCTTCTTTAACGTATTGAAGTTGATATAAAGCCATGGCGGCATAACGGCAGTGCATTTAAAAGAATTTCGTAATCTTATATTTAGGTATAAATTCGATTTTCTTGTATATACACATTAAGCAATCGATAACGAAATGCTTCAAATCGATAGTTTAATATATCTAAGGTTATTAACCTTCTTTATCTTACTGAAGTTTACATAAGGCCACAACGGTATAACGGCGGTGCATTTGGAAGAATTCCGTAATCTTATATTAAGGCAAAAAGTCGATTTTGTTGTATGTGCACAGTAAGCAATCGATACCGAAATGCTTCAGCTCATAAGTTTAACATATTTAAGTTAATAAACCTTCTTTAACGATCTGAAGTTTGCATATAGCCTTGATGGTATAACGGTAGTGCATGTAGAAGAATTCCGTAATTTTATATTTAGGTATAAAGTCGATTTTCTTGTATTTACACATTTAGCAATCGATATCGAAATGCTTCAAACCATTAGTTTAACATATTTAAAATAATTAACCTTCTTTAACGTATTGATGTTGATACAAAGCCATGGCGGCATAACGACAGTACATTTGGAAGATTTCCCTAATCTTATATTTAGGTATAAAGTCAATTTTCTTGAGTATCCACATTTAGCAATCGATATCGAAATGCTTCAAATCATTAGTTTAATATATTTAAGCTAATAAAGCTTCTTTAACGCACTAAAGTTAACATAAAGCCATGGCGGCATAACGGCAGTGTATATAGAAGAATTCCGTAATCTTATATTTAGGTATAAAGTCGATTTTCATGTATATACACATTTAGCAATCGATATCGAAATGCTTTAAATCATTAGTTTAACATATTTAAGTTAATAAACCTTCTTTAATGCACTGAAGTCTTCATAAAGCCTTAACGGTATAACTGCAGCGCATTTAGAAGAATTCCGTATTCTTATATTTAGGTATAAAGTCGATTTTGTTGTATATACGCATTTAGCAATCGACATCGAAATGCTTCAAATCATTAGTTTAACATATTCAAGTTAATTAACCCTCTCTGTCTTACTCAAGTCTACATAAAGCCTTAACGGCATAACGGCAGTGCATTTAGAAGAAGTCCGTTATCTTATATTTAGGTATAAATTTGATTTTCTTGTATGTACACATTTAGCAAGCGATATCGAAATGCTTCAAATTATTAGTTTAACACATTTAAGTTAACTAACCTTCTTTAACGTATTGAAGTTGATATAAAGCCATGGCGGCATAACGGCAGTGCATTTAGAAGAAGTCCGTAGTCTTATATTTAGGTATAAAGTCGGTTTTCTTGTATATACACATTTGCAATCGATAACGAAATGTTTCAAATCATTAGTTTAACATATTTAAGTTAATTAACCTTCTTTATCTTACTGAGGTTTACATAAAGCCATAACGGTATAACGGCAGTGCATGTAGAAGAATTCCGTAATCTTGTATTTAGGTATATAGTCGATTTTCTTGGATTTACACATTTAGCAATCGATATCGAAATGCTTCAGCTCATAAGTTTAACATACTTTAGTTAATAAACCTTCTTTAACGATCTGAAGTGGGCATATAGCCATGGCGGCATAATGGCAGTGCATATAGAAGAATTCCATAAACTTATATTTAGGTATAAAGTCGATTTTCTTGTTTATACTCATTTAGCAATCGATATCAAAATTCTTTAAATCATTAGTTTAACATATTTAAGTTAAGCAAACTTCTTTAACTTATTGAAGGAGATATAAAGCCATGGCGGCATAACGACAGTACATTTGGAAGATTTCCCTAATCTTATATTTAGGCATAAAGTCGATTTTCTTGAGTATACACATTTAGCAATCGATATCGAGATGCTTCAAATCATTAGTTTAACATATTTAAGTTAATAAACCTTCTTTAACGCACTGAAGTCTACATAAAGCCTTAACGGTATAACAGCACTGCATTTAGAAGAATTCTGTTATCTTATATTTAGGTATAAATTCGACTTTCTTGTATATACTCATTTAGCAATCGATATCGAGATGCTTCAAATCATTAGTTTAACATATTTAAGTTAATAAACCTTCTTTAACGCACTGAAGTCTACATAAAGCCTTAACGGTATAACTGCACTGCATTTAGAAGAATTCTGTAATCTCATATTTAGGTATAAAGTCGATTTTCTTGTATATACACATTCAGCTATCGATATCGAGATGCTTCAAATTATTAGTTTAACATATTTAAGTTAATTAACCTTCTTTAACGTATTGAAGTTGATATATAGCCATGGCGGCATAACGGCAGTGCATTTAGAAGAATTCTATAATCTCATATTTAGGTATAAAGTCGATTTTCTTGTATATACACATTTAGCAATCGATATCGAAATGCTTCAAATCATTAGTTTAACATATTTAAGTTAATTAACCTTCTTTAACGTATTGAAGTTGATATAAAGCCATGGCGGCATAACGGCAGTGCATTTAGAAGAATTCTGTAATCTCATATTTAGGTATAAAGTCGATTTTCTTGTATATACACATTCAGCTATCGATATCGAGATGCTTTAAATCATTAGTTTAACATATTTAAGTTAATAAACCTTCTTTAACGCACTGAAGTCTACATAAAGCCTTAACGGTATAACTGCACTGCATTTAGAAGAATTCCGTTATCTTATATTTAGGTATAAATTCGACTTTCTTGTATATACTCATTTAGCAAGCGATATCGAAATGCTTCAAATCATTAGTTTAACATATTTAAGTTAATTGACCTTCTTTAACGTAATGAAGGTGATATAAAGCCATGGCAGCATAACGACAGTGCATTTAGAAGAATTCCGTAATCTTATATTTAGGTATAGAGTCGATTTTGTTGTATATACGCATTTAACAATCGATATCGAAATGCTTCAAACCATAAGTTTAAAATATTGAAAATAATTAACCCTCTTTAACGTATTGAAGTTGATACAAAGCCATGGCGGCATAACGACAGTACATTTGGAAGAATTCCCTAATCTTATAATTAGGTATAAAGTCGAATTTCATGTATATACACATTTAGCAATCGATATCGAAATGCTTCAAACCATTAGCTTAACATATTTAAAATAATTAACCTTCTTTAACGTATTGAAGTTGATACAAAGCCATGGCGGCATAACGACAGTACATTTGGAAGAATTCCCTAATCTTATATTTAGGTATAAAGTCGATTTTCTTGAGTATACACATTTAGCAATCGATATCGAGATGCTTCAAATCATTAGTTTAACATATTTAAGTTAATAAACCTTCTTTAACGCACTGAAGTCTACATAAAGCCTTAACGGTATAACAGCACTGCATTTAGAAGAATTCCGTTATCTTATATTTAGGTATAAATTCGACTTTCTTGTATATACTCATTTAGCAATCGATATCGAGATGCTTCAAATCATTAGTTTAACATATTTAAGTTAATAAACCTTCTTTAACGCACTGAAGTCTACATAAAGCCTTAACGGTATAACTGCACAGCATTTAGAAGAATTCCGTTATCATATATTTAAGTATAAATTCGACTTTCTTGTATATACTCATTTAGCAAGCGATATCGAAATGCTTCAAATTATTAGTTTAACATATTTAAGTTAATTAACCTTCTTTAACGTATTGAAGTTGATATATAGCCATGGCGGCATATCGGCAGTGCATTTAGAAGAATTCTATAATCTCATATTTAGGTATAAGGTCGATTTTCTTGTATATACACATTTAGCAATCGATATCGAAATGCTTCAAATCATTAGTTTAACATATTTAAGTTAATTAACCTTCTTTAACGTATTGAAGTTGATATAAAGCCATGGCGGCATAACGGCAGTGCATTTAGTAGAATTCTGTAATCTCATATTTAGGTATAAAGTCGATTTTCTTGTATATACACATTTAGCTATCGATATCGAGATGCTTCAAATCATTGGTTTAACATATTTAAGTTAATAAACCTTCTTTAACGTACTGAAGTCTACATAAAGCCTTAACGGTAAAACTGCACTGCATTTAGAAGAATTCCGTTATCTTATATTTAGGTATGAATTCGACTTTCTTGTATATACTCATTTAGCAATCGATATCGAAATGCTTCAAATCATTAGCTTAACATATTTAAGTTAATTGACCTTCTTTAACGTAATGAAGGTGATATAAAGCCATGGCAGCATAACGACAGTGCATTTAGAAGAATTCCGTAATCTTATATTTACGTATAGAGTCGATTTTGTTGTATATACGCATTTAGCAATCGATATCGAAATGCTTCAAACCATAAGTTTAAAATATTGAAAATAATTAACCTTCTTTAACGTATTGAAGTTGATACAAAGCCATGGCGGCATAACGACAGTACATTTGGAAGAATTCCCTAATCTTATAATTAGGTATAAAGTCGAATTTCTTGTATATACACATTTAGCAACCGATGTCGAAATGCTTCAAACCATAAGTTTAAAATATTTAAAATTATTAACCTTCTTTAACGTATTGAAGTTGATACAAAGCCATGGCGGCATAACGACAGTACATTTGGAAGAATTCCCTAATCTTATATTTAGGTATAAAGTCGATTTTCTTGAGTATACACATTTAGCAATCGATATCGAGATGCTTCAAATCATTAGTTTAACATATTTAAGTTAATAAACCTTCTTTAACGCACTGAAGTCTACATAAAGCCTTAACGGTATAACTGCAGTGCATTTAGAAGAATTCCGTAATCTTATATTTAGGTATAGAGTCGATTTTGTTGTATATACGCATTTAGCAATCGACATGGAAATGCTTCAAATCATTAGTTTAACATATTTAAGTTAATTAACCTTCTTTAACGTATTGAAGTTGATATAAAGCCATGGCGGCATAACGACAGTACATTTGGAAGAATTCCGTAATCTTATGTTAAGGTATAAATTCGATTTTCTTGTATTTACACATTTAGCAATCGGTATCGAAATGCTTCAAACCCTTAGCTTAACATATTTAAGTTAATAAACCTTCTTTAACGATCTGAAGTGGGCACATAGCCATGGCGGCATAAGGGCAGTGCATGTGGAAGAATTACATAATCTTATATTTAGGTGTAGAGTCGATTTTCTTGTAAATACACATTTAGCTATCGATATCGAAATGCTTCAAACCATTAGTTAAACATACTAAGTTAATAAACATTTTTTAGCTTACTGAAGTCTACATAAAGCCTTAACGGTATAACGTCGGTGCATTTAGAAGAATTCCGTAATGTTATATTTTTATATTTAGGTATAAAGTCGATTTTCTTGTCTTCACACATATAGCAGTCGATATCGAAATGCTTCAAACCATTAGCTTAACATATTTAAACTAATTAACCTTCTTTAACGTAATGAAGTTGATACAAAGCCATGGCGGCATAACGACAGTACATTCGGAAGAATTCCGTAATCTTATATTTAGGTATAAAGTCGATTTTCTTGAGTATACACATTTAGCAATCGATATCGAGATTCTTCAAATCATTAGTTTAACATATTTAAGTTAATAAACCTTCTTTAACGCACTGAAGTCTACATAAAGCCTTAACGGTATAACTGCACTGCATTTAGAAGAATTCCGTATTGTTATATTTTTATATTTAGGTATAAAGACGATTTTCTTGTATTTACACATATAGCAGTCGATATCGAAATGCTTCAAACCATTAGCTTAACATATTTAAAATAATTAACCTTCTTTAACGTATTGAAGTTGATACAAAGCCATGGCGGCATAACGACAGTACATTTGGAAGAATTCCCTAATCTTATATTTAGGTATAAAGTCGATTTTCTTGAGTATACACATTTAGCAATCGATATCGAGATTCTTCAAATCATTAGTTTAACATATTTTTACGTAAATAAACCTTCTTTAACGCACTGAAGTCTACATAAAGCCTTAACGGTATAACTGCACTGCATTTAGGAGAATTCCGTTATCTTATATCTAGGTATAAATCCGACTTTCTTGTATATACTCCTTTAGCAAGCGATATCGAAATGCTTCAAATCATTAGCTTAACATATTTAAGTTAATTGACCTTCTTTAACGTAATGAAGGTGATATAAAGCCATGGCGGCATAACGACAGTGCATTTAGAACAATTCCGTAATCTTATATTTAGGTATAGAGTCGATTTTGTTGTATATACGCATTTAGCAATCGACATCGAAATGCTTCAAATCATAAGTTTAACATATTTAAGTTAATTAACCTTCTTTAACGAATTGAAGTTGATATAAAGCCATGGCGGCATAACGGCAGTGCATTTAGAAGAATTCCGTAATCTCATATTTAGGTATAAAGTCGATTTTCTTGTATATACACATTTAGCAATCGATATCGAAATGCTTCAAATCATTAGTTTAACATATTTAAGTTGATTAACCTTCTTTAACGTAATGAAGGTGATATAAAGCCATGGCGGCATAACGACAGTACAGTTGGAAGAATTCCGTAATCTTATAATTAGGTATTAATTCGATTTTCTTGTATATACACATTTAGCAAACGATATCGAAATGCTTCAAACCATTAGCTTAACATATTTAAAATAATTAACCTTCTTTAACGTATTGAAGTTGATACAAAGCCATGGCGGCATAACGGCAGTACATTTGGAAGAATTCCCTAATCTTATATTTAGGTATAAAGTCGATTTTCTTGAGTATACACATTTAGAAATCAATATCGAGATTCTTCAAATCATTAGTTTAACATATTTAAGTTAATAAACCTTCTTTAACGCACTGAAGTCTACATAAAGCCTTAACGGTATAACTGCACAGCATTTAGAAGAATTCCGTTATCATATATTTAAGTATAAATTCGTTTTTCTTGTATATACTCATTTAGCAAGCGATATCGAAATGCTTCAAATTATTAGTTTAACATATTTAAGTTAATTAACCTTCTTTAACGTATTGAAGTTGATATATAGCCATGGCGGCATAACGGCAGTAGAGTTGGAAGAATTCCGTAATCTTATAATTAGGTATTAATTCGATTTTCTTGTATATACACATTTAGCAATCGATATCGAAATGCTTCAAATCATTAGTTTAACATATTTAAGTTAATTAACCTTCTTTAACGTATTGAAGTTGATATAAAGCCATGGCGGCATAACGGCAGTGCATTTAGAAGAATTCCGTAATCTCATATTTAGGTATAAATTCGATTTTCTTGTATATACACATTAAGCAATCGATATCGAAATGCTTCAAATCATTAGTTTAACATATTTAAGTTAATTAACCTTCTTTAACGTATTGAAGTTGATATAAAGCCATGGCGGCATAACGGCAGTGCATTTAGAAGAATTCTGTAATCTCATATTTAGGTATAAAGTCGATTTTCTTGTATATACACATTTAGCAATCGATATCGAAATGCTTCAAATCATTAGTTTAACATATTTAAGTTAATTAACCTTCTTAAAGGCACTGAAGTCTACATAAAGCCTTAGCGATATAACTGCACAGCATTTAGAAGAATTCCGTTATCATATATTTAAGTATAAATTCGACTTTCTTGTATATACTCATTTAGCAAGCGCTATCGAAATGCTTCAAATTATTAGTTTAACATATTTAAGTTAATTAACCTTCTTTAACGTATTGAAGTTAATATATAGCCATGGTGGCATAACGACAGTACAGTTGGAAAAATTCCGTAATCTTATAATTAGGTATTAATTCGATTTTCTTGTATATACACATTTAGCAACGATATCGAAATGCTTCAAACCATTAGCTTAACATATTTAAAATAATTAACCTTCTTTAACGTATTGAAGTTGATACAAAGCCATGGCGGCATAACGGCAGTACATTTGGAAGAATTCCCTAATCTTATATTTAGGTATAAAGTCGATTTTCTTGAGTATACACATTTAGCAATCGATATCGAGATTCTTCAAATCATTAGTTTAACATATTTAAGTTTATAAACCTTCTTTAACGCACTGAAGTCTACATAAAGCCTTAACGGTATAACTGCACAGCATTTAGAAGAATTCCGTTATCCTATGTTTAGGTATAAAGTCGATTTTCTTGTATATACTCATTTAGCAATAGATATCGAAATGCTTCAAAACATTAGTTTAACATATTAAAGTTAATTAACCCTCTTTTTCATACTGAAGTCTACAAAAGCCTTAACGGCATAACGGCAGTGCATGTAGAAGAATTCCGTTATCTTTTATTCAGGTATAAAGTCGATTTTCTTAAATATACACATTTAGCAATCGATATTGAAATGCTTCAAATCATTAGTTTTACATTTTCAAGTTAATTATAATAAACCTTCTTTAACACACTGAAGTCTACATAAAGCCTTAACGGTATAACTGCAGTGCATTTAGAAGAATTCCGTAATATTATATTTAGGTAAAAAGTCGATTTTGTTGTATTTACATATTTAGCAATCGATATCGAAATGCTTCAAATCATAAGTTTAACATATTTAAGTTAATTATTCCCCTCTATCTTACTGAAGTCTACATAAAGCCTTAACGGCATAACGGCAGTGGCATTAGAAGAATTCCGTTATCTTATATTTAGGTATAAATTCGATTTTCTTTTATATACACATTTAGCAAGCGATATCGAAATGCTTCAAATCATTAGTTTAACATATTTAAGTTAATTAACCTTCGTTAACGCACTGAAGTTGATATAAAGCCATAACGGCAGTGCATTTGGAAGAATTCCGTAATCTTTTATTTAGGTATAAAGTCGATTTTCTTGTATATACACATTTAGCTATCGATATCGAAATGCTTCAAATCATTAGTTTAACATTTTAAGTTAATAAGCATTTTTTAGCTTAATGAGGTCTACATAAAGCCTTAACGGTATAACGGCAGTGCATTTAGAAGAAATCCGTAATGTTATATTTAGGTATAAATTCGATTTTCTTGTATATACACATTTAGCAATCGATATCGAAATGCTTCAAATCATTAGTTTAACATATTTAAGTTAATTAACCTTCTTTAACGTATTGAAGTTGATATAAAGCCATGGCGGCATAACGGCAGTACATTTGGAAGAATTCCGTAATCTTATATTTAGGTATAAAGTCGATTTTCTTGTATATACACATTTAGCAATCGATATCGAAATGCTTCAAATCATTAGTTTAACATATTTAAGTTAATTAACCTTCTTTAACGTATTGAAGTTGATATAAAGCCATGGCGGCATAACGGCAGTGCATTTAGAAGAATTCTCGTAATCTCATATTTAGGTATAAAGTCGATTTTCTTGTATATACACATTTAGCAATCGATATCGAAATGCTTCAAATCATTAGTTTAACATATTTAAGTTAATTAACCTTCTTTAACGTATTGAAGTTGATATAAAGCCATGGCGGCATAACGGCAGTGCATTTAGAAGAATTCTGTAATCTCATATTTAGGTATAAATTCGATTTTCTTGTATTTACACATTTAGCAAGCGATATCGAAATGCTTCAAATCATTAGTTTAACATATTTAAGTTTATTAACCTTCTTTAACGTATTGAAGTTGATATAAAGCCATGGTGGCATAACGACAGTACATTTGGGTGAATTCCGTAATCTTTTATTTAGGTACAAAATCGATTTTCTTGTATTTACACATATAGCAATCGATATCGAAATGCTTCAAACCATTAGTTTAACATATTTAAAATAATTAACCTTCTTTAACGTATTGAAGTTGATACAAAGCCATGGCGGCATAACGACAGTACATTTGGAAGATTTCCCTAATCTTATATTTAGGTATAAAGTCAATTTTCTTGAGTGTACACATTTAGCAATCGATATCGAGATGCTTCAAATCATTAGTTTAACATATTTAAGTTAATAAACCTTCTCTAACGCACTGAAGTCTACATAAAGCCTTAACGGTATAACTGCACAGCATTTAGAAGAATTCCGTTATCATATATTTAGGTATAAATTCGACTTTCTTGTATACACTCATTTAGCAAGCGATATCGAAATGCTTCAAATTATTAGTTTAACATATTTAAGTTAATTAACCTTCTTTAACGTATTGAAGTTGATATATAGCCATGGCGGCATAACGACAGTACAGTTGGAAGAATTCCGTAATCTTATAAGTATGTACAAATTCGATTTTCTTGTATATACACATTTAGCAATCGATATCGAAATGCTTCAAATCATTAGTTTAACATATTTAAGTTAATTAACCTTCTTTAACGTATTGAAGTTGATATAAAGCCATGGCGGCATAACGGCAGTGCATTTAGAAGAATTCTGTAATCTCATATTTAGGTATAAAGTCGATTTTCTTGTATATACACATTTAGCTATCGATATCGAGATGCTTCAAATTATTAGTGTAACATATTTAAGTTAATAAACCTTCTTTAACGCACTGAAGTCTACATAAAGCCTTAACGGTATAACTGCACTGCATTTAGAAGATTTCCGTTATCATATATTTAGGTATAAAGTCGATTTTCTTATATATATATATTTCGCAATCGATATCGAAATGCTTCAGATAACTGGTTTAACATATTTAAGTTAATAAACTTCCTTTAGCGAACTGAAGTTGACATATTTAGGTATAAAGTCGATTTTGTTGTACATACACATTTAGCAATCGATATCGAAATGCTTCAAATCATTAGTTTAACATATTTAAGTTAATTAACCTTCTTTAACGTAGTGAAGGCGATATAAAGCCATGGCTGCATAACGACAGTGCATGTAGAAGAATTTCGTAATCTTATATTTAGGTATATAGTCGATTTTCTTATATTAACAAATTTAGCAGTCGATATCGAAAATCTTCAAATCATTAGTTTAACATATTTAAGTTAATTAACCTTCTTATACGTAATGAAGGTGATATAAAGCCATGGCGGCATAACGACAGTGCATTTAGAGGAATTCCGTAATCTTATATTTAGGTATAAAGTCGATTTTGTTGTATATACGCATTTAGCAATCGATATCGAAATGCTTCAAATCATTAGTTTAACATATCTAAGTTAATTATCCTTCTTTTTCTTGCTGAAGTTTACATAAAGCCATAAGGTTATAACGGCAGGGCATTTGGAAGAATTCCGTAATCTTATATTTAGGAGGAAAGTCGATTTTTTGTATATACACATTTAGCAATCGATACCGAGATGGTTCAACTCATTAGTTTAACATATTTAAGTTAATATACCTTCTTTAATGATCAGAAGTTTTCATATAGCCATGATGGCATAACGGCAGTGCATGTAGAAGAATTCCGTAATCTTATATTTAGGTATAAAGTCGATTTTCTTGTATATACACATTTAGCTATCGATATCGAAATGCTTCAAATCATTAGTTTAACATATTTTGTTAATAAACATTTATTAGCTTTCTGAAGTCTACATAAAGCCTTAACGGTATAACGGCAGTGCATTTAGAAGAATTTAGTAATGTTATAATTTTATATTTAGGTATAAAATCGATTTTCTTGTATTTACACATTTAGCAATCGATATCAAAATGCTTCAAACCATTAGTTTAACATATTTAAGTTAATAAACCTCCTTTAGCGTAATGAAGGTTATATAAAGCCATGGCGGCATAACGACAGTGCATGTATAAGAATTCCGTAATCTTATATTTAGGTATAAAGTCGATTTTCTTGCATAAATACATTTCGCAATCGATATCGAAATGCTTAAAATCATAAGTTTAACATATTTAAGTTAATAAACCTCCCTTAGTGAACTGAAGATGACATAAAGCCATAACGGCACTGCATTTGGAAGGATTCCGTAGTCTTATATTTATGCATAAAGTCGATTTTCTTGTATATACACATTTTGGAATCGATATCAAGCCACCATGGCTTGATGCCAACTTCAGTTAGTTAAAGAGGTTTTATTAACTTAGTATGTTTAACTAATGATTTGAAGCATTTCGATATCGATAGCTAAATGTGTATTTACAAGAAAATCAACTTTATACCTAAATATAAGTTTATGGAATTCTTCTATATGCACTGCCGTTATGCCGCCATGGCTATATGCCCACTTCAGATCTTTAAAGAAGGTTTATTAATTTAAATATGTTAAACTTGTGAGCTGAAGCATTTCGATATCGATTGCTAAATGTGTATATACAAGAAAATCGATTTTGTACCTAAATAAAAGATTACGGAATTCACCCAAATGTACTGTCGTTATGCCACCATGGCTTTATATAACTTCAATACGTTAAAGAAGGTTAGGTAACTTAAATATGTTAAACTAATGATTTGAAGCATCTCGATATCGATTGCTAAATGTGTATGTACAACAAAATCGACTTTATACCTAAATATGTCAACTTCAGTTCGCCAAAGGAAGTTTATTAACTTAAATATGTTAAACCCGTTATCTGAAGCATTTCGATATCGATTTCGAAATCTATATATACAAGAAAATCGACTTTATACCTAAATATATGCTAACGGAAATCTTCTAAATGCAGTGCAGTTATACCGTTAAGGCTTTATGTAGACTTCAGTGCATTAAAGAAGGTTTATTAACTTAAATATGTTAAACTAATGATTTGAAGCATCTCGATATCGATTGCTGAATGTGTATACTCAAGAAAGTCGACTTTATACCTAAATATAAGATTTGGGAATTCTTCCAAATGTACTGTCGTTATGTCGCCATGGCTTTGTATCAACTTCAATACGTTAAAGAAGGTTAATTATTTTAAATATGTTAAGCTAATGGTTTGAAGCATTTCGATATCGACTGCTATATGTGTAAATACAAGAAAATCGACTTTATACCTAAATATAAAATTATAACATTACGGAATTCTTCTAAATGCACTGCCGTTATACCGTTAAGGCTTTATGTAGACTTCAGTAAGCTGAAAAATGTTTATTAACTTAGTATGTTTAAATAATGATTTGAAGCATTTCGATATCGATAGCTAAATGTGTATTTACAAGAAAATCGACTCTATACCTAAATATAAGATTATGCAATTCTTCCACATGCACTGCCCTTATGCCGCCATGGCTATGTGCCCACTTCAGATCGTTAAAGAAGGTTAATTAACTTAAATATGTTAAACTTATGAGCTGAAGCATTTCGATATCGATTGCTAAATGTGTATACACAAGAAAATCGATTTTATACCTTAACATAAGATTACGGAGTCCTTCCAAATGTACTGTCGTTATGCCGCCAAAGCTTTACATCAACTTCAATACGTTAAGGAGGGTTAATTAACTTAAATATGTTAAAATAATGATTTGAAGCATTTCGATGTCGATTGCTAAATGCATATATACAACAAAATCGACTTTATACCTAAATATAAGATTACGGAATTCTTCTAAATGCACTGTCGTTATGCCGCCAAGGCTTTATGTCACCTTCATTACGTTAAAGAAGGTTAATTTACTTAAATATGTTAAACTAGTGATTTGAAGCATTTCGATATCGCTTGCTAAATGAGTATATACAAGAAAGTCGAATTTATACCTAAATATAAGATAACGGAATTCTTCTAAATGCAGTGCAGTTATACCGTTGAGGCTTTATGTAGACTTCAGTGCGTTAAAGAAGGTTTATTAACTTAAATATGTTAAACTAATGATTTGAAGCATTTCGATATTGATTGCTAAATGTGTATGTACAACAAAATCGACTTTATACCTAAATATGTCAACTTCAGTTCGCTAAAGGAAGTTTATTAACTTAAATATGTTAAACCCGTTATCTGAAGCATTTCGATATCGATTTCGAAATATATATATACAAGAAAATCGACTTTATACCTAAATATATTGTTCTTTTCACTTATTTCCACTGGGGATACTTACTGTGAGCTTTGGCTATGTAACCCTGTTGCCTATGTTAAAGTAAAAGATACGTTAAATTTAAAATTCAACCACTTGTATTTCTGGACAATTAAATCTGGTTCACAGTGTTGTATATATTTTTTTTTGTTTCTTAATTTCACAAAAGCTTTTGGCGTCGGTATTGCCCACAGAAAATCTCACTAAACTGCTGCTGCTGGTGCACAATCACACACACTCGACCGAAAAGGGGTTTTCTCTGCTTCGTACCACAAATTAGCGAAACGCGGATTAAACGTGAAAAAGCTGGCGAGACGTGACTCTATCGTACGGGCGTAGAAATCGAATAGAGTTCACCCCCATCTAACCAATCCTTTTTGGTCGGTTAGGTGGTGAAACGATAACGTGTGGTGTGTAGTGTGGTTGGTTTGTTGCGTGGGGTTGCGTGTATGATGGTGTATGTTGTGTGCTGAATGTTGTGTTGTATGATGAGTGTGAGTTATGTGATGAATGTTATGTTGTGTGCTGAATGTTGTGTGGTGTGATGAATGTTGTGGTGAGGGGTGAGATGCCATGAAGTCGCATAAACATCCCGGCCCCCCTAGGCGAGTTAATTGCCTAGAAGCCGCTGCAGTTTCTGGAGGGTGCTTACTACAGCGCTGAAACTCGTCGCCTTTCGATGGTTACGATGATGATGATGTGGTGGCGTCTGCGAACGTGCACCTCGGGGTTGCGTAGAGCGATGGGCTCGTCGGCGTTGAACATGACTCCCATGCTGATGGTGCCGCTGTTGACCATGCCGCTGACTGGCGGGCGTTGATTGAACCGAGCGTCGAGGGAAGCGGTGAAATAGGGTATGATGCGGTCGGTGGCAGTACTGACACGACCCGTCGGACATGCACTCCAACGTAGCGTGCGTGTTTGCCAAGCATGTCATGCAGTGGCCGTGGGCTCTAGCGATCTGCTGGCGCTGAGCGGGCGTCATCGCCTTGAAAATTGTACACCGCTTCAGGACATGGGGTCGATGGCACAGGCTGCATCGCGGCGGCACATACTCCTCGAACTGCTCTTCGACCGCTTCCCTCACTGGTTGACCGGATGATTGGCTGGGCGGGCTTGTGCCTTGTTGCCTCCTTGGTGCGGGATGGGTGCAGCGGATGCTGCATTGGCACTGCTTGCGGACCTCACCGACTGGGGGTTATTGCGGGTTTCTTCTACGTCCATTTCTAGTGGAATAGGAATATGTATATTAACTTGGTTTTGGTAGTAGTATGAAAGATGCTACGCATTATATATGTATATGTGTGTACTATATATAGAAGTATGTATTTATATATTGTATATTGCTTATATTTATTTATATGTATTATATATTATTTAGATATGGATTTTGTTGTTTATTATTAATCGCGTTCATTATGGTTTTGGTTTGTACGTACGGATTGTAAAACGGTATATTTTTAATTAATTATTGTTTTATTTTATGCGTTTGCGTTTTGCGTTTGCGTTCGCTTGTTTTCGGTGATCGGTTCTTCGGTATTTGGAAGAAAACACAATTTTACTAGTGGTCGAGTTAGTAGGCCAGTTTGTGTTCGCACATCTACTACTCTTATATGACCATCTCGTCCCCGATGTACCTTTTCAATGCGACCTAGTCGCCATTCGGTTGGGGGAAGGCATTCGTCCTGTATGATGACGCATTCGCCTGTACTGGGTTCCTTCTGGATCGTTTTCCATCGATATCTCTTATGGAGATCTTTTAGATAGTCTTCCTTCCATCTGTGGCTGAATTCATGATGGAGAATCTTGATTCTTTCCCATCGATTTATTAAAGTGAGTGAGTCTCCGACTGTCTCAGGTATGGCGAGAAGAGGAGCTCCTCTGAGGAAATGTCCAGGTGTAAGAGCTGTGAAATCGGAGGGATCTTGCGAGAGTGGTGATATGGGTCTTGAATTTAATACGGCTTCAATACGAGTGAGTAGTGTAGTAAACTCCTCATAATTAAATTTATGATTACCAGCCGTTTTCTTTAAATGGGACTTAAAGCTTTTGACTGCTGATTCCCAAAGTCCGCCCATGTGTGGAGAACATGGGGGTATAAACTGCCAATCGATCCCTTGGGGTGCATATTTTTTGACTATTTCAGGGGATACTTCTTTCATAAAGTTTATGAACTCTTTCTCGGTAGCTCTTTGAGCTCCGATAAAGTTTTTCCCATTGTCGCTCATAATCTTTGAGGGAAATCCGCGTCGTCCGACAAAGCGTGCAAATGCTGCGAGGAAAGCCGCAGTTGTCAGATCTGAACAAAGCTCTAGGTGTACTGCCTTTGTCGTAAAACATACAAAAACAGCCACATACCCTTTTCTAAAGGAAGAAGATCTTAACATCGAGGCCTTTATCTGGAAAGGTCCAGCAAAATCAACCCCAGTAATAGTAAAAGGTAGAGCATAATTGCAGCGTTCAGGTGGTAAAGCTGCCATGATCTGCGTACGCATTTTATGTTTGTACAAGGTACATTGTTTGCACAAAAAAACCGTCTTTTTAAGTTGTGGCTTTAGTCGCGGTATATAGAATTCTTGTCGGACCATTTGCTGCATCAAGCGATGCTCACCATGTAGTGTAAGCTGGTGAAGGTATATTAAGAATAAATGAGTAAAACGGGATTTCTCAGGTATAATAATGGGATGCCGTTCGTTATAACTAAGGCTGGAGTTCGCTAATCTTCCATTTGCCCTTATTAATCCCTTAGCGTCCAAGAATGGATTTAAAACGAGAAGAGAGCTCCCCTTTTCGAGTGGTCGTCTTTCGACCAACTTTGTTTTCTCTCGACTGAAATAGCGAGTTTGGGTGTAGATAATGAGACTAACTTTGGCGTGTTGCAAATCGGTATGCGTTAGTTGCACGCAAGGATCATTTGGTATCCCTTTCATTTTTGGTTTAAGTCTTTGAGTGAATTTGTGCAAGTAAGCGACTACTCTTAGTGCTCTAGGAAATGAAGAAAATCGGTGGAGAATATCATCCTCTTCTGGAGTGATATGAAAATTTTCAATTTTCCGACTTTCCGGCGGTATTATATTACGAGCGGGAGACTTTGGCCAGAATTCTTGTGATTCTGTTAGCCATGTTGGACCATTCCACCAGAGTGTAGTGCTGGTGAGGTGCAGTGGCTTGCAACCTCTTGTCCCAAGATCCGCTGGGTTATCTGCACTTGCAACATGTTGCCATTTTGCTGGGCCAACTAAGTCCAAGATTTGAGATATTCGGTTAGATACATAGGTCTTCCAGCAATAGGGTGGTTTTTCTAACCATGCCAAAACTATCTCTGAGTCTGACCAAAGATATGTTTTATGATCGGTTAATTTCAGGGGGGTTTTTGAACTATTGAAATTAATTTTGCTAACAGAAGAGCACCATTCAGTTCAAGCCGTGGCAGACTGAGTGTCTTCAAAGGTGCAACTTTGGCTTTGGCTACCAAGAGGTGTGCAGATATTTTGTTATCGTACTGTGTGCGTACGTAAACTGTTGCGCAATAAGCCTTTTCAGAGGCATCACAGAAACCGTGTAATTCTGTGTTAATGTTAGGGGTGAAATTTACCCATCGAGGGATTCGAATTTCTGCTATAGTATGCAAATTGTTAGCAAATTGTACCCATTTTGTTAAACGTACAGGTTTTACCTGTTCATCCCATTCAGTGCCATCTTGCCACAATTCTTGAATGAGGATTTTTGCTTGTATCATTATTGGCGAAAGCCATCCTGCGGGGTCGAAAAGTTTTGCCACCGAGGAAAGTATTTGGCGTTTTGTACTAGCGGACATTGCAGATATTGACTCAATAGTATATGAGAATTCATCTGTTATCGCATTCCATTGAATCCCTAGGGTTTTTGTTGTACTGGCCGTTTCAAATTTAAGGAAATTTGTATCTAATAAGTCTTCCTTTTTTATGTTTTTTATTATTTCGGGATGATTTGCTGTAATTTTCTTTAAGGGGAATCCCGCTGAATTTAGTGCTTTGATCACTTGAGATAGTGATTCGCACGCTAATGAGATACTGTGGCTACCTGATAGTATGTCGTCCACGTATGTTTGTGTTTGCAACACAGAAGATGCTAGAGGCAAATTTTTTTGCATTTGTTTTTGCCACTTCATGTAGTGTCCTGATCGCCAAATAGGGTGCGCAATTGATGCCAAAGGTGACGGTTTTAAGTTTATAGTCGCTGATTGGACTATTACTTGATTTGCGGAAGACTATACGCTGGAAATCTTGGTCATCTTTATGTACTAGAATTTGTCTGTACATTTTCTCTACATCCCCATTAAAAACGTATTTAAACATGCGCCAATTTAGTATTAGCAGCATGAGATCAGGTTGTAAGGTTGGGCCAGTATATAGTACGTCGTTAAGTGATTTGCCTGAGCTCGTACACTTTGAGGCATTGAAAACCACTCGTACTTTTGTTGTGAGTTTATCAGGACGTATTACCCCGTGATGTGGCAGATAAAAAGATAAATATCTACCTTTAGATACTTTTTCATATGGTACAGTTTCTTCCATATGATTGAGGTCTAGATACTCGTCCATCACATTATCATATGCTGATTTGAGCTCACTTTTTTTCATCAGGCTTTTTTCCAGGCTTAGAAATTGCTGGACTGCTGATATTCTAGAGTGGCCTAGAGCTATGGTTTCAGGAAAAGTTGGTTTGAATGGTAGTCGCACAACATAACGACCATATTCGTTTCTTGTTGTTGTGGACTTGTAATAGGCTTCGCATGCCTGATCTTCTTCTGAAAGTTGAGTAGTCTGAGGCAATTCTTCTACTTCCCAGAATTTTTTGAGTTCATTATTTAAATATTCGTTTGAAATATTTTCAACTTCAGTTGTAAAAGAATTAATTTTTTCTGTGACTTGGCCACTTAATATCCACCCAAAGATTGTATTTTGGGCTAACAATTTATTGGATATTTTTTCTATACCTTCAAGAATTATTTGAGGTATTAAGTCACTACCTAACAACACATCGATTTGTGATGGGGTATGGCAGTTGGGGTCTGCTAATTTGAGATATGAGCATTTTTCCCATTGCTTTTTATTTACTTCACAGCTTGGAAGCAAATTTGTAAGTTGCGGTAGAACGATGGCTTGCGCATCTATTCTAATATCCGCATTTGGAGATACTATGGTAATTGGGCATATTTTGTTCGAATTTTGGATAATTCTTCCGCCCATTCCTGAAATTTGGAAGTTTGAATTTTTGACAGGCAATTTTAGCCGATTTTGAGCTTTAGATGATATAAAGGATCTTTGAGAACCTTGATCTATTAATGCTCTTAGTTTGAATAATTCTCCTCTATGTTCAATAGCGATGACCGCGGTGGGTAAAAGAATTTTGCTTTCATTCTCTGAATGAAGAGCTTGAATTTTTGCTGCTTTAGAGCAACATGGTTGTTCTTCCCTTTTTTCGGGATTTGAGATTTCGGGATTATCACTTTTGGTTGTAGTGACTAACCCGGTGGTTTTATGGAATTGAGTTTGCTTCATATTTTGAAAGTTCGTAATATGAAGCAGTGAGTGATGTCTTCGTTGACAGTACACACAACTAAATTTGCTTTCGCAGTCTTTTGTCGTATGAGCATTCGACAGACAATTGATGCAAAGTTTATGTTGTCTGACAAGATTGTTTCTGTCAGAAACGGATAATTTTTTGAATTTCTCGCAAGATCTTATGTTATGACCTCCCTTACAAATTTCACATAATGGTTGCCATTTATTGGTTTGGTTTGACACGAAAGTGTGACTTTTATTAACGTGTCTATTGTATGGCATATTATTGCTGGCTTGAGGTTTTTAAAAAAGTTTTTACTTGAGTCATTTTGATGACTTTTTATATTTATAATTTTTTTGTCTATTCGCTCAGCTATCTCGTATTGAGCAGTGAGGAATGTTTTCATCTGTTGCCAGGTGGGCATTATTTTTCTTTCCACTAGAGATTGTTCCCATCGTAGCAAAGCTGCATCAGGCAGTGTTTCTGCGCAAATGGTTACTATCATAGGGTCCCACGATTCTGTGGAGATATTTTGTGTTTTTAACACTGATAAACAGTTGGTCACTGTCGAGTATAAGTTTTGAAACTCCTTGCTAGTTTCTTGTTGAATCTTTGGCAAATGCAATAAAGTTTTTATTGGGTTTTCTATCATAACCCTTTCATTTTCGTATCTTTCGACTAGTGCTTCCCAAGCCAGCTTAAAATTTTCGTCATTTAAAGCGAATCGCTTGACGATACTGCCTGCTTCCCCTTTTGTTTTGTACCTTAGATGGTATAACTTTTGTGCTTGTGATAGTTTAGGATGGTTTATATAAACGGCAGTGAACATGTCCCGGAAGGACGGCCATTGATCATAACATCCATTAAAAACTTCAGTATCACAAGCTGGTACTTTGAGATACATGCCTTTATCTAGGTCTTCTTTTGGTGTTGTAACTACTCTGGGAGGGGGAAATAGTGGCTCTACTTGGCCTTACTAAACTTATTTGTTCAGTTATCATTCCCTTAGTTAATTCATACTGATCGCGGCAGTTATCACACTTGGCTGTCGCCGAAGCTTTTGCGTTTTCTGGGAGTTCTGCGTCGTCAGTATCTAGTACTGTATCGTACGCTGCCAGAAGGCGAGCCCAGAGATTGTTCACACTTTCTAGTTTTATATTTAAAACTGATTCTGTGATGTCAGTAATAGGGGAAGCTTGAAATCTTGTACAATATCTTATAAAACTGTCACTTTCAGTGATGAATCTAGATATTGTCTGATCTTTTGATCTTTTTTGTTTTATACTCTGCTTTGAGCGTGTAGCTTCAGCAGGTGTGCCTTGTAGTTTATCTTCATCAGCCATTTTCGGAATTTCTAATGATAGAGGTGTTTTTGGCTTAACCTCTTTTGATTTGTCAGATTGCATTAATTAAATTGAATTGGAAGCTTTGAGCTTAAAATGTTTGGCTTGAAATACTACAATTGTATAATTGGTATGATGAGAAATTATATACAAAATTTTTTGTAAATATTTCGTTAGAAATAGAATTGTATAATTGGAGTTGTAAAAAATGTTTGTCAGTATTTCGTGTGAAATACAATTGTAAAATTGGTATTGAAAAAAAACCAAATTTTGTAAATATAATAAATTTTATGATGAATGAAATATATTTTAGGACTTTGCGAACGCTTATTCACCGCATAAATCGATTAATCCTTTGTTTTATATATGTATGTATTAGTATGCAATTGTTTTATTAAATATTTTTTTTTTTTTTTTTTTTTTTACCGTGTATTATTTAAACGTATCTGCGATATACTCGCGATTAATTTGTATATTATTCCTTAGTACGATAAGAACGCAAAAGGAAAATAAAAATGACGCAAAAATATACGTATGTATGTATGTAAACTTATATGCATATATAACGAAATGACGGAAAACAAGTATACAATTTTTTATATATTAATATTATATATGTATGTTAATGTTAAATATATGAGTATGTATGTAAATGTTTTGTTAATTGCGTTTGCTCAGAAAGCACGCGAAAACGAAATTGCGATAAACACTCGATAAGAATGCGCATACATAAATATGTATGTTAGTTAATTTTAATTGTTGCTATGGATATCCTCCTTGTACATGGATTTCGATTCCGTTTTGTTCCGTTTTGTTCCGCTTTTCTTTTTTCTTCTTTTAAAGTTCACTGACCGGAGTAATAAATATATTTTATATATTATTACTTGTATGTAGATATGTTTGTATTTGTAACCTTTTTATTGGTACGTTATATTACGAAGAGAGACAACGTGAGAGAGATAACGAGAATAGTTGGATCGCGATATACATATGTACACATATGTACATACACAAATATCCACTGTTATGTTGTTGTTATATATTTTTTTTTCCTTCTGCCTTTGCTTATTTTTAAAGCGATCCTGCTTGTTGCTTTGTTAGCACAAGGGGTATCACCAGAACTTGCAAGTAAGAATACTTGACTTTGAAAAATTTTTATTTTTTTTTGTAGTGTGTTTGGAGACACGAAGTAAGCTTAAAGGCAGGTAGTTATGTAACAACAGTTTTTCCAAAAATTTTTTCAGTTCATTTATGTATGTACCATATGTCCATGAATATATGTATATTAATTACGGCATATAAAATTTCGCGCGGAAAGTTTGATTGCCCATAAATCTTTGTATGTATGTATATGCCCATATGTATGTATGTATCTCTTACATGATCGAGTACCTTTACTTATTTGTGTACATATGTATGCATTTGCATGTTCTTTTTTTTTTTTTTTTTGTCGCCTTTGCTTATTTATTATAGGCGATCCTGCTTGTTGCTTTTTTAGCCCAAGGGGTATCACCAGAACATGCAAGTAATAATACTTGACTTTGAAAAATTTTTTTTTTTTTTTTTATTTTTGAAAATTATAGTGTGTTTGCAAACACAAAATAAGCGTTAGGCAGGTACCGCAATTTTTTTTTTTTTATTTATTTCGGTACCTATACATACATATGCATATACCGAACTGTCTAACCGATTTTTCGTATAGAACAGTTGGGTTATTTCTAAATAGCTGTATGCCGTCTTACAGCTTCAACTGTATATCAAGCATACATATGCGCATACATAATTTTATAAAAAACAAATTGGAATGGACTCACTTTTTCTTCCGTCAAGGGTTTTTTTGCAATACTTTGTGTTCTCCTCGTTTTCCTTTTTTTGGTTTTTGTTTCCTTTTTGAGGTTTTCCGTGTTGGATTTGTAGTCTGTTCCCACGTTGCTTGTACTCCTTGTTTGTTCTGCCGTATGTTTTTTGGGGTTTTGTCACTTATACGTTATGTATGTACGTATTTTTCTTGTTCTTTTAGCACTGCACTTTGAGCATTCTTTTATACATATATGTATTTCTTTTAACAGCACTTTTCAGTATCGTTTCTATTGTCACTTCACTTTCGTTTTAGTTTCTTTAGTTAGTTATTTTGTATTAACCGCGCCCGCTTATGTATTTTTGACCTTTGTTTGGTGTTATACCGCGCCCGTTTTATGCTGTTTGTTAATATTAATTTTCTTCACTTTTTTTTTTTTTTTTTTTTTTTTTTTTTTTTTTTTTGCACTTTTTCTTTATGTATTTAATTTTAATTTTTTCAGTTTCTAATTTACGTTTGTTGTTTGGTTTTTTTTTTTTTTTTCTTAGGTGCCTTTCTGAGAGGCTCGAAGGACCATTTGTTCTTTTCACTTATTTCCACTGGGGATACTTACTGTGAGCTTTGGCTATGTAACCCTGTTGCCTATGTTAAAGTAAAAGATACGTTAAATTTAAAATTCAACCACTTGTATTTCTGGACAATTAAATCTGGTTCACAGTGTTGTATATATTTTTTTTTTTTTTCTTAATTTCACAAAAGCTTTTGGCGTCGGTATTGCCCACAGAAAATCTCACTAAACTGCTGCTGCTGGTGCACAATCACACACACTCGACCGAAAAGGGGTTTTCTCTGCTTCGTACCACAAATTAGCGAAACGCGGATTAAACGTGAAAAAGCTGGCGAGACGTGACTCTATCGTACGGGCGTAGAAATCGAATAGAGTTCACCCCCATCTAACCAATCCTTTTTGGTCGGTTAGGTGGTGAAACGATAACGTGTGGTGTGTAGTGTGGTTGGTTTGTTGCGTGGGGTTGCGTGTATGATGGTGTATGTTGTGTGCTGAATGTTGTGTTGTATGATGAGTGTGAGTTATGTGATGAATGTTATGTTGTGTGCTGAATGTTGTGTGGTGTGATGAATGTTGTGGTGAGGGGTGAGATGCCATGAAGTCGCATAAACATATATGATAACGGAAATCTTCTAAATGCAGTGCAGTTATACCGTTAAGGCTTTATGTAGACTTCAGTGCGTTAAAGAAGGTTTATTAACTCAAATATGTTAAACTAATGATTTGAAGCATTTCGATATCGCTTGCTAAATGTGTATATAAAAGAAAATCGAATTTATACCTTAACATAAGATTACGGACTTCTTCCAAATGTACTGTCGTTATGCCGCCGTGGCTTTATATCTCCTTCAATAAGTTAAAGAAGGTTACTTAACTTAAATATGTTAAACTAATGATTTAAAGAATTTTGATATCGATTGCTAAATGAGTATAAACAAGAAAATCGACTTTATACCTAAATATGAGATTATAGAATTCTTCTAAATGCACTGCCGTTATGCCGCCATGGCTTTATATCAACTTCAATACGTTTTAAAAAAGGTTAATTAACTTAAATATGTTAAACTAATGATTTGAAGCATTTCGATATCGATTGCTTAATGTGTATATACAAAAAAATCGAATTTATACCTAATTATAAGATTACGGTATTCTTCCAACTGTACTGTCGTTATGCCGCCGTGGCTATATATCAACTTCAATACGTTAAAGAAGGTTAATTAACTTAAATATGTTAAACTAATAATTTGAAGCATTTCGATATCGATTGCTAAATGTGTATACTCAAGAAAATCGACTTTATACCTAAATATAAGATTAGGGAATTCTTCCAAATGTACTGTCGTTATGCCGCCATGGCTTTATATCTCCTTCAATAAGTTAAAGAAGGTTACTTAACTTAAATATGTTAAACTAATGATTTAACGAATTTTGATATCGATTGCTAAATGAGTATAAACAAGAAAATCGACTTTATACCTAAATATAAGTTTATGGAATTCTTCCATATGCACTGCCGTCATGCCGCCATGGCTCTATGCCCACTTCAGATCGTTAAAAAAGGTTTATTAATTTAAATATGTTAAACTTGTGAGCTGAAGCATTTCGATATCGATGGCTAAATGTGTATATACAAGAAAATCGATTTTGTACCTAAATAAAAGATTACGGAATTCACCCAAATGTACTGTCGTTAGGCAACCATGGCCTTATATCAACTTCAATACGTTAAAGAAGGTTAATTAACTTAAATATGTTAAACTAATGATTTGAAGCATTTCGATATCGCTTGCTAAATGTGTATATAAAAGAAAATCGAATTTATACCTTAACATAAGATTACGGAATTCTTCCAAATGTACTGTCGTTATGCCGCCATGGCTTTATATCAACTTCTATACGTTAAAGAAGGTTAATTAACTTAAATATGTTAAACTAATGATTTGAAGCATTTCGATGTCGATTGCTAAATGCGTATATACAACAAAATCGACTCAATACCTAAATATAAGATTACGGAATTCTTCTAAATGCACTGTCGTTATGCCGCCATGGCTTTATATCACCTTCATTACGTTAAAGAAGGTTTATTAACTTAAATATGTTAAACTAATGATTTGAAGCATTTCGATATCGACTGCTATATGTGCAAATACAAGAAAATCGACTTTATACCTAAATATAAAATTATAACATCACGGTTTTCTTCTAAATGCACTGCCGTTATACCGTTAAGGCTTTATGTAGACTTCAGTGCGTTAAAGAAGGTTTATTAACTCAAATATGTTAAACTAATGATTTGAAGCATTTCGATATCGCTTGCTAAATGTGTATATAAAAGAAAATCGAATTTATACCTTAACATAAGATTACGGACTTCTTCCAAATGTACTGTCGTTATGCCGCCGTGGCTTTATATCTCCTTCAATAAGTTAAAGAAGGTTACTTAACTTAAATATGTTAAACTAATGATTTAAAGAATTTTGATATCGATTGCTAAATGAGTATAAACAAGAAAATCGACTTTATACCTAAATATGAGATTATAGAATTCTTCTAAATGCACTGCCGTTATGCCGCCATGGCTTTATATCAACTTCAATACGTTAAAGAAGGTTAATTAACTTAAATATGTTAAACTAAGGATTTGAAGCATTTCGATATCGATTGCTTAATGTGTATATACAAAAAAATCGAATTTATACCTAATTATAAGATTACGGTATTCTTCCAACTGTACTGTCGTTATGCCGCCGTGGCTATATATCAACTTCAATACGTTAAAGAAGGTTAATTAACTTAAATATGTTAAACTAATAATTTGAAGCATTTCGATATCGATTGCTAAATGTGTATACTCAAGAAAATCGACTTTATACCTAAATATAAGATTAGGGAATTCTTCCAAATGTACTGTCGTTATGCCGCCATGGCTTTATATCTCCTTCAATAAGTTAAAGAAGGTTACTTAACTTAAATATGTTAAACTAATGATTTAACGAATTTTGATATCGCTTGCTAAATGAGTAAATACAAGAAAGTCGAATTTATACCTAAATATAAGATAACGGAATTCTTCTATATGTACTGTCGTTATGCCGCCATGGCTTTGTATCAACTTCAATACGTTAAAGAAGGTTAATTATTTTAATTATGTTAAGCTAATGGTTTGAAGCATTTCGATATCGACTGCTATATGTGTAAATACAAGAAAATCGACTTTATACCTAAATATAAAATTATAACATCACGGTTTTCTTCTAAATGCACTGCCGTTATACCGTTAAGGCTTTATGTAGACTTCAGTGCGTTAAAGAAGGTTTATTAACTTAAATATGTTAAACTAATGATTTGAAGCATCTCGATATCGATTGCTAAATGTGTATACTCAAGAAAATCGACTTTATACCTAAATATAAGATTAGGGAATTCTTCCAAATGTACTGTCGTTATGCCGCCATGGCTTTGTATCAACTTCAATACGTTAAAGAAGGTTAATTATTTTAAATATGTTAAGCTAATGGTTTGAAGCATTTCGATATCGACTGCTATATGTGTAAAAACAAGAAAATCGACTTTATACCTAAATATAAAATTATAACATCACGGAATTCTTCTAAATGCACTGCCGTTATACCGTTAAGGCTTTATGTAGACTTCAGTAAGCTAAAAAATGTTTATTAACTTAGTATGTTTAACTAATGATTTGAAGCATTTCGATATCGATAGCTAAATGTGTATATATAAGAAAATCGACTCTATACCTAAATATAAGATTATGTAATTCTTCCACATGCACTGCCCTTATGCCGCCATGGCTATGTGCCCACTTCAGATCGTTAAAGAAGGTTAATTAACTTAAATATGTTAAACTTATGAGCTGAAGCATTTCGATATCGATTGCTAAATGTGTATACACAAGAAAATCGATTTTATACCTTAACATAAGATTACGGAATTCTTCCAAATGTACTGTCGTTATGCCGCCAAAGCTTTACATCAACTTCAATACGTTAAGGAGGGTTAATTAACTTAAATATGTTAAACTAATGATTTGAAGCATTTCGATGTCGATTGCTAAATGCGTATATACAACAAAATCGACTTTATACCTAAATATAAGATTATGTAATTCTTCTAAATGCACTGTCGTTATGCCGCCAAGGCTTTATGTCACCTTCATTACGTTAAAGAAGGTTAATTTACTTAAATACGTTAAACTAGTGATTTGAAGCATTTCGATATCGCTTGCTAAATGAGTATATACAAGAAAGTCGAATTTATACCTAAATATAAGATAATGGAATTCTTCTAAATGCAGTGCAGTTATACCGTTGAGGCTTTATGTAGACTTCAGTGCGTTAAAGAAGGTTTATTAACTTAAATATGTTAAACTAATAAATTGAAGCATTTCGATATCGATTGCTCAATTTGTATATACAAGAAAATCGACTTTATACCTAAATATAAGACTACGGAATTCTTCCAAATGTACTGTCGTTATGCCGCCATGGCTATATATCAACTTCAATACGTTAAAGAAGGTTAATTAACTTAAATATGTTAAACTAATAAATTGAAGCATTTCGATATCGCTTGCTAAATGAGTATATACAAGAAAGTCGAATTTATACCTAAATATATGATAGCGGAATTCTCCTAAATGCCGTGCAGTTATACCGTTAAGGCCTTATGTAGACTTCAGTGCGTTAAAGAAGATTTATTAACTTAAATATGTTAAACTAATGATTTGAAGCATCTCGATATCGATTGCTAAATGTGTATACTCAAGAAAATCGACTTTATGCCTAAATATAAGATTAGGGAATTCTTCCAAATGTACTGTCGTTATGCCGCCATGGCTTTGTATCAACTTTAATACGTTAGATATGTGCAAATACAAGAAAATCGACTTTATACCTAAATATAAAATTATAACATTACGGAATTCTTCTAAATGCACTGCCGTTATACCGTTAAGGCTTTATGTAGACTTCAGTAAGCTAAAAAATGTTTATTAACTTAGTATGTTTAACTAATGATTTGAAGCATTTCGATATCGATAGCTAAATGTGTATACTCAAGAAAATCGACTTTATACCTAAATATAAGATTATGGAATTCTTCTATATGCACTGCCGTTAAGCCGCCATGGCTATATGCCCACTTCAGATCGTTAAAGAAGGTTTACTAATTCAAATATGTTAAACTTGTGAGCTGAAGCATTTCGATATCGATTGCTAAATGTGTATATACAAGAAAATCGATTTTGTACCTAAATAAAAGATTACGGAATTCACCCAAATGTACTGTCGTTATGCCACCATGGCTTTATATCAACTTCAATACGTTAAAGAAGGTTAATTAACTTAAATATGTTAAAATAATGATTTGAAGCATTTCTATATCGCTTGTTAAATGTGTATATAAAAGCAAATCGAATTTACACCTTAACATAAGATTACGGAATTCTTCCAAATGTACTGTCGTTATGCCGCCATGGCTTTATATCAACCTCAATACGTTAAAGAAGGTTAATTAACTTAAATATGTTAAACTAATGATTTGAAGCATTTCGATGTCGATTGCTAAATGCGTATATACAACAAAATCGACTCTATACCTAAATATAAGATTACGGAATTCTTCTAAATGCACTGTCGTTATGCCGCCATGGCTTTATATCACCTTCATTACGTTAAAGAAGGTTTATTAACTTAAATATGTTAAACTTATGAGCTGAAGCATTTCGATATCGATTGCTAAATGTGTAAATCCAAGAAAATCGACTATATACCTAAATGAAAGATTGCGGAATTCTTCTACATGCACTGCCGTTATACCGTTATGGCTTTATGTAAACTTCAGTAAGATAAAGAAGGTTAATTAACTTAAATATGTTAAACTAATGATTTGAAACATTTCGTTATCGATTGCTAAATGTGTATATACAGGAAAATCGATTTTATACCTAAATAAAAATTACGGAATTCACCCAAACATACTGCCGTTATATCGTTATGGCTTTATGTAAACTTCAGTAAGATAAAGAAGGTTAATTAACTTAAATATGCTAAACCAGTTATTTGAAGCATTTTGATATCGACTGCAAAATGTGTACGTACAAGAAAATCGACTTTATGCCTAAATATAAGACTACGGAATTCTTCCAAATGCAGTGCCGTTGTGGCTTTATGTCAACTTCAGCTCACTAAAGGAGGTTTATTAACTTAAATATGTTAAACCAGTTATATGAAGCATTTCGATATCGATTGCGAAATGTATATATACAAGAAAATCGACCTTATACCTAAATATAAGATTACGGAATTTTTCCACATGTACTGCCGTTATACCGCCATGGCTTTATATTACCTTCAATCCGTTAAACAAGGTAGATTACTTTAAATATGTTAAACTAATGGTTTGAAGCATTTCGATATCGATTGCTAAATGTGTAAATACAAGAAAAGCGACTTTATACCTAAATATAAAATTACAACATTACGGAATTCTTCTAAATGCACTGCCGTTATACCGTTGAGGCTTTATGAAGTAAGTTAAAAAATGTTTATTAACTAAATATGTTAAACTAATGATTTGAAGCATTTCGATATCGATAGCTAAATGTGTATATACAAGAAAATCGACTTTATACCTAAATATAAGATTACGGAATTCTTTTACATGCACTGCCGTTATGCCATCATGGCTATATGCAAACTTCTGATCGTTAAAGAAGGTTTATTAACTTAAATATGTTAAACTAATGAGTTGAACTATCTCGATATCGATTGCTAAATGTGTATATACAACAAAATCGGCTTTATTCCTAAATATAAGATTACCGAGTTCTTGGAAATGCACTGCCGTTATACCGTTATGGCTTTATGTAAACTTCAGTAAAAAAAGAAGGATAATTAACTTAAATATGTTAAACTAATGATTTGAATCATATCGATATCGATTGCTAAATGTGTATATGCAAGAAAATCGACTTTATACTTAAATATAGGATTACGGAATTTTTCTACATGCACTGCCGTTATGCCATCATGGCTCTATGCAAACTTCTGATCGTTAAAGAAGGTTTATTAACTTAAATATGTTAAACCAGTTATTTGAAGCATTTCGATATCGATTGCTTAATGCACATATACAAGAAAATCGACTTTATACCTAAATATAACACTACGGAATTCTTCCAAATGTACTGTGGTTATGCCGTCATGGCTTTATATCAACTTCAATACGTTAAAGAAGGTTAATTAACTTAAATTTGGTAAACTAATGACTTGAAGCATTTCGATATCGCTTGCTAAATGCGTATATACAAGAAAATCGAATTTAGATCTAAACATAAGATTACGGAATACTTCCAAATGTACTGTCGTTAAGCCGCCATGGCTTTATATCACCTTCATTACGATAAAGAAGGCTAATTACCTTAAATATGTTAAACTAATGATTTGAAGCATCTCGATATCGATTGCTAAATGTGTGTATACAAGAAAATCGACTTTATACCTAAATATAAGTTAACGGAATTCTTCTACATGCACTGCCGTTATGCCGCCATGGCTTTATGCCAACTTCCGTTCGTTAAAGAAGGTTAATTAACTTAAATATGTTAAACTAATGATTTGAAGCATTTCGATATCGATTGCTAAATGTGCATATACAAGAAAATCGAATTTATACCTAAATATAAGATTACGGAATTCTTCTACATGCACTGCCGTTATGCCGCCATGGTTTCATGCCAACTTCAGTTCGTTAAAGAAGGTTTATTAACTTAAATATTTTAAACTAATGATTTGAATCATTTCGATATCGATTGCTATATGAGTATATACAAGAAAATCGACTTTAAACCTTAATATAAGATTACGTAATTCTTCTTAATGCACTGCCATTATGCCGTTAAGGCTCTTGTAGACTTCAGTAAGATTGAGATGGTTATTTAACTTAAATATGTTAAACTAATTATTTGAAGCATTTAGATATCGATTGCTAAATGAGTATATACAAGAAAATCGACTTTATACCTAAATATAAGATTACGTAATTCTTCTAAATGCTTTGCCGTTATGCCTTTAAGGCGATTGTAGACTTCAGTAAGATAAAGAGGGTTAATTGACTTAAATATGTTAAGCTAATGATTTGAAGCATTTCGATATCGATTGCTAAATGTGTGTATACAAAAAAATCAAATTTATACCTAAATATAAGATTACGGCATTCTTCTACATGCACTGCCGTTATGCCGCCATGGCTTTGTGTTAACTTCAGTGCGTTAAATTAGGTTTATTAACTTAAATATGTTAAACTAATGATTTGAATCATTTCGATTTCGATTGCTAAATGAGTATATACAAGAAAATCGACTTTATACCTAAATATAAGATTACGTAATTCTTCTAAATGCTTTGCCGTTATGCCGTTAAGGCGTTTGTAGACTTCAGTATGATAAAGAAGGTTAATTAACTTAAATATGTTAAACTAATGATTTGAAGCATTTCTATATCGATTGCTAAATGAGTATATGCAAGAAAAACGACTTTATACATAAATATAAGATTACGGAATTCATCGAAATACACTGCCGTTATGGCTTTATATAAACTTCAGTACGTTAAAAAAGGTTGTTTAACTTAAATATGTTAAAGTAATTATTTGAAGCATCTCGATATCGATTCCCAAATGTATAAATACATGAAAATAGCCTTTGACCTAAATATAAGATTACGGAATTCTTCTACATGCACTGCCGTTATGCCGCCATGGCTTTATGCCAACTTCTGTTCGTTAAAAATGTTTTATTAACTTAAATATGTGAAACTAATGATTTGAAGCATTTCGATATCGA